>JAMYHX010000121.1:0-93137 GCA_025529335.1 Rhizopus sp. PT2906
CTTTTTATGCAAATAATTTTTTTATTTTATGACAACATTTTATAAAATTAATGTCAATAATTAATAAAAATACAGTATAAGGAGCTAGGGAAGGTAAATGTCGTTACTTCCACCATGACGTACAAATCTTGGTGTTGCCTGTATACCATGAAAAACGATATCCGGTAGCCTAAACAATTGATGGTCAGTTTTTTTGTTTTTGTTTTTTTGCTGTTAGTGCATACCGTTGACTTAGAAGGCAAAGCAGATATCCTCTGTAACGATCAATGATGTCTTTGGATAATGTTGCTAGGCGAAGGGCATCCATGCAGGCTGAGTGCTTGTTTATTGAAAAGTTATCTGGTTTCACCTCGCCAAAGCCCAAAGGGCGGCCATTGTATCAGTTAATTGACAAGTCCCACAACAAGAGTATTGGCACAACATCCCATTATTAATATTCTTATCACCGCTTCCCCTTTCATTATATCCATTACTTGAATAATAAAACCACCAGTCTATTCACTCCCCTCTTATACACAGACTTTTATTGTGATAGAAAACTTTCACTAGGTGCTTATGAGCAAAATGTATATTTTGGAAGCTTTGAATATATTGATTCCTTGTTCTGGCGTCCTGTAGCTTTGTAGATCTCCAAGTGATACCTATTTGTTGACTGTGAGCTTCTGATAATGTGTTGGGATGATATGAGAAAGATATCCTTGTGTGCAGAATCCAAAGAAAGGCCTTCTCGTATTGTTAAAGAAGGGTTACATAGTTCAGTATCGCTCATGAAGAAGTCTATGATGCTGCTATCTTGGTATGCTATAAAGGTGGGTTTTCCATATGCATGACACTGGTTCCATAAAATGAAACTGTGTCCTTGCAACCATCTATGTATCATATTTCCTCTGGGGCTAATAGAGCCATCTCCAGTATAAGATCCCATTCTTGCATTAAAATCGCCACATAGGATGGTATGCTTGATATCGGGCGCTGTATGTGGTAAGGAATCCAAGATTTGACTAACGACTTGATTGTCAAGTGAGGAGGGGGGGAGGTAAACACAATGAACGTGTCTGCGATAATGAAGGAGAGTTTGTATTACAAAATCGACATGTTATCGTTCAGTAGGTGATGAGTATTATATGGGCAGGCTGGGTTGATAAGAAGACTGATACCTTGATGGCCCTTAGTGGCTAGGGGCTGTATTTTGATACCATACATGCGAAATTATTTCCGGTCAGTAGGAGTAGACTGCATAGAAATAAAAATATTCAACATAGTTTTGGCTCGGAAGCTTTGCCACAACCATTGCAACGAAAAATAGGCTATGGAGGCTCAGATTTAGTAGAGCCATTTCGGTGAAAAATATCCCTTTTTCTTGCAATTAGGACATCTCAGATATTTGCGATGGGTCTCGAAATGAGAAAGTAAGTAATCAATTTCATCCTGTAATAGGATATTATTAAGACTAGACAGACTATTGTCTCTATTATTATCAGGAATAGCAGAGCCTGGGGGGCATAATTAACGTTCTTTAATGTTATATTGTTGTTTGTAGCGTATAAGTTTGCGAAAGAGCTGCACATTCATTTTTAGTGACAAAATTTACCGTTTTCACTGTACAGTTTTTTCTAATCTGAAAATTTATAATACAAAGTATACAAAATACGGCATCTTGGAGCGACATTACTTTCTGGAAATAGTGCATATTGCTGTATTACAAAGTAATATTACCGCCGCTTTTCTAATACATCTTTGTTTGATTCGATGATATATGTTTATTGATTTTGACTTTTATAAAAGCAATAAGGAAACAATGTCTAGGTAGGATTCAATATAGTTTTTCTAATAGGATCATCTTGTGATAATGTACCATCCAACATGACATGAAGTTGGTTTATGTAATCGATAGCAGCTTGAAGTACGCTTAATTTATGTATGGGTTGTTGAACTGTTGTTGGAAATGGTGAGTTACATGATGGTATGAGTGATTTCAGTCTTTCAATCTTGTCATTCATTCTCTCTCTTCTTCTTTTTTCGATCGCACTATGCGATAACCTTCGTTTACGTAAGCTGTCATCGATCGTACTTGGTTTATAAAACTGTATGATGGGTGAAGGTAGTTCTATAGAAGGTAGTCTCTCTCGTGGATGATTCATACAAACAATAGTAAAATAAAAGAGATAAAAGAGTGGTGATCACCATTTAAATATTTATTATAGACTATCTTTCATGAAAAAGCATGATAGATTGTTTATATCTTATTGGACAAATGTTTGCCCACACACACAAAAAAAAAAAAGTTAATCCCTAGGGCCTGCCCCAAATACGGATTCTACCCCTTCTATCTGTTGTTATCATGTAGTCTTGTTTAAATGCTATAGAAACGCATGGATCAGCATGAATGTTGTGTATTGTCGTTGGTTGAAGTATGGCTGCTTGATTCTTCTTGATAGGTGGATGCAAAACTGGTGGAATGAATATCTCGGGAGCTGATTTAGACCCTCGCTTTTTGTTATTACTATGGTTAAATAGTCCATGTGGCTCATGACTTGAAAGCCCTTTGAATATCTTTAGTGATCTCTTCCGTTCTACCACATCAGCGTTATTATTATTATTTGTAAATGAGATTGGCGCTGAAGGTGGTGGTGGTGGTGGCCATTTTGTGGATGATGTGCATACAGATAATGTTATCCTTGGCTGAAATACAAATAAATACAAACGTTCATATGAATCTTTCAGCTTACATGTTTTGGCTTTTGTAAGGCGCTTATAGAAAAATCCCACAAGATGAGATTACAATCTTCGCCTACGCTTGCAAATCGGTAGGACTGTTCGTCACATTTCCATGGATCAAACGCTATACTGGTTATCCAGGATTTATGACCATGGCAACGAGCAACCATTCTCCTCTCTGTAAAGGACCAGATAGTAACAAGATCGTCCTGCCCACCTGTCTAGTAGAACAAAAATTGAGTACAAAAATGAGATAATCATCCAGATACTTACCACCATATAATGTCCATCTGGACTCCAACTAACGCAGTTTAATTGACCGAAATAGCTTGAGAATATGTCTGTCAGCCTCTCGTTTTTATAATCAATAATCTTTAATTGACCATCAGCTCCTGTTACTGCTAAATGAACTCCGTCTGGACTAAATGAAAAATCTAATATCTTCCAATTAGATAGGCTGATAATAAAAATGATGAATACATTCTACCTGTTATTGCTTCTTTGCTTAATTTCCAATAAGAGACTGGATTATGTTTGTAACCCTTGTGAGGTCTAAAGGTATAAAATCTATAGTCGTAAATAACATGAGTATACATGACTTTTTCTAATAAATGGAGAGCATACTGTGTCTCAATCCACGAATTGGGTTCTGATAGTGAAAATGGTTGGTCATCACGCTCTTTACTCATAATCATCATTGAGCCATCTTTAAAAGCAGCAACAAACAAGTCTTCGGACCCAGGTAACCATTTGATCATATTAACAGCCGATGAGACTAGACAGCCCTTCAAAAAAAAAAAAAAAGTTGGTATGTCATTGATATCCAAGTAGTCTATAGTTACCCCTTTGTTTAATCGAACATATTTGGAACTGAATGGATCATACCATACAATATCCCCTGTGGAAAATCCAATGATAACGTCAAGATGATCATCACACTTTGTGATTTCATTTATATCGTGACATAATGGATAAGATTTTGAAAACACAACTCTCGAAAGAGGTTCCTACAATCATCAAGGTATAAGTTGCAAATTTGCTTATATATATATAAAAAGGAACATACTGTCGGCTTGTTCTTTGCATCCACCCAAATGAAGCTTGATCCAATATTAAAAAAGCAATAGTCATCCTCTACTGTCTTTGCTGACAGTATCTTTTGTAAGTTTTCATGAATAATGAATCTTAGGACAAATGTTGATTTTGTTTTTGATAAATGGTTTTTTGGCTTGCTACTATTATTACTGCCAGAGCTTCTTCCAATAGATGTTGATAGCTGACTACCATTTGTTTTACCAAATAATGACGAAATAGACCCAACACTGTGAGGAGTAAAAGAGGCATCTTCCTTGTTATCCAAACTATTATTATCCTGCCAGTTGGTTGTCATGTAGGAGTTTTGTTGTTGTTGTTGGGACAAAAGAATTTGAGGTGACGATGAATAAGAAAGGTTACGAACATAACTTTTTGTCGAAGCATTAGGTATGGGAATAACAGGTGTCATGGACAACCCAGGATAATAACTGCCTATACTGTCTTCATCGGATGAATCATGTCTCTTTTTGAAATTGATAATCGATGCTCGGGTTCCAAGCGAATACTGTGGTGCAATTGTGTCGAAAAATATCTCATGAAGCAACGGATAAACTCCATCGAGTGTGTGTATTTCAGTACAATTGAAGTTCTTATTGCTTGGAGGAAAATGGACAACTATTTTTGTTGGGTTGTTACTGCTATTTCTGTTCAAGCTGTGCTGCAGACTGGTTGCTGCTAATGTCTATAAAGAAAATTAAGTTTTAAGGTAAGGCTTATGTCTACAATGAACTTACAGATTGGAAATAGCCATCCATTCGTCCTCTCTCTCTTTTTTTCTCACAGGTCTGCTTTATAAGCCTAATAGAAAAAGGGAAAAAGGATAATTTGATGGAACACCACTTATGACGTTACATTTTTTGTAGTCCGGGGCAATGGAGAAACTTTTGAAGCGGGGAGAAACATGGAATGTCTTTAGATAGTAATATGTATTAAAGAGGGTTTCAGAGTTACTACATCTTCAATAACATCACCCTCTACTCTATCGCTTATTGTCATAAATCATTACCTTACATACCTTGGCTGCTCTATCTTATAAATGTTTGCTGCATATTCTGTATTTTGTAACTCAAAAGCGAATTTGTGCGCAGCCATTAAATATTTTATCGTGTTTATTAAGTGCACAGTACTAAAAACTGAAGTAATCGACCCCTGTCCTTGTAGTTTCTAACATTGGCATTTTTGAGTCCTTTGCAAACATTATCCATAGGCAATAAGTAGATGTAATAACCCTATACAAGCATCTTACAAGAAGAGCCCATAGCTGGTGAACGTGAAAGATGTATGTCGTGAGCATTCCATTAATTCACATAGCTCAAAGAGCAGTACAAGACGGCATATGGAGGAAAAATAAAAAGTTTATAACACAAGACTAGTAACATACAAGGAAGTGGAGAAGATTGATGCTAATCAAAATATATCAAGTGAAGAAGCGCTTTAAAATATAGACATAGATACCCTACACGTATCTATTGGATAAACTTGTAAAATAACAAAACCAAAAGCTCGAGAGTAGGCTTTTAAGTATGCTTTTTCATCATTTGAATCGTCATTAAAAAGCAGAATACTCCATACCTAGAGTCTTTTGGGTAAAGTGTACAAATATGCCTTATTTTACCCAGTTGTAAACTAAACTAATGACTACTTCTTCTTAAACTGCTTTAAAGAAATGTCTTGTGGCTTTACTTGCCTTCTTGCTCTAAACTGAATTGCATCTGCCTTATTGCTTATTCGTGCCGCATATAACCAAAAGGCAGAGCAAAGCCAATGGCGGCAAGGTAAGCAAAAATAGTGACAATAACAAGCTTGATTTTCATTTAAATAAGACCAAATGGTTGAAGAAGTATTGTCTTTTACGTAAGGCATTGCTCCTCTTTTATATTAAAACAGATGCATGCAGTCATTACCTACTATGGTCATTTGCTATTGCTAACAAGCACATTTTATTATTATCGGTTAGATGCATCCACTTCTCTCTCTGGGGTTTGTTGATCACTTTTTCAAAAATGCATAAACTACAGGAAGTATACTCGCTGTGTGCAGATTTTCCCCCCCTCGCGCCAACTCTTCTTCACATATCTGTCTGCTTTTAACTGATAAGCTGGCGTGAAAACACTTGTAAACATGCTTTTGTACACTTTTTCCAAAATGCATGGCGCATTTTTAATTGACTAAACATAGTCCGTTATTTGACGATAACAATGAGCTGAAACAAGTACAACAAGAGCGTATGGATATTGTTACTGATTAGAAGTTTTATTATAATAGCTATAAAAATGTCACCGTCGTTTCTTATGTTGACATATCGATAAAAGTGTCACCAAATAGCGATATATCGACTGTTTCTTAGTTAATACATTTAAGATGAAGTGGGCCAAGGTTGATTTTCATATACACACGATAGAACATGTCTAAGAGTCACGACAGATCTGGTATGTCTGCTATCAACTAGGGTAAGTCGCTCAAGCAGTTGAGAATTTTGGACTCTGTGAGTTTCATCCCGACGAAGAAGACAGCAGTGGCCAACAGTTGTGCTACTCTAAGGCGCCCTTCAAGTCCTGACTGATTAGCACAATTTTACTAAAAGTTTATCTCGCGTAGTTGTTTCTATCAACAAACTGTCTGCGATACTCAAAAGATCATGGCAGTACTGTTATACTCAACCTTTTACGCTATGAAAATGTGAGGATGGTGATGGGGTATTTATGTGCTTATATTATGTGAAAACAGTGGAGAATCAGTAGCTAGCAACTACGATTTTTATTATGTGCCTGAGGGAAAATCACTAACGCTGAGTGTATAAGAGAAATGACGGCTACAGATATCTAGCGCCGTCTAGTAAATGAGACTGAATATACGGAAAACCGAGAGATATGTGATCTAAAGACAAATGGATACAAATGAAGCCCATTCAGCGCCATGTATATCTTATTGCCAGCCATCACTACAGAAAGCCGCATTTGCATACTTTGCCCCCCCTTTTAAAACCGGATGTGTATCTTGACCATGTAACGTATCGTTCATATGGCCCTTGCAACGATGGACATATTGTCATCCATTGCTGTGAACTCTTCCGGTTTTCCCAAGCCTCTCTACGCCAGGTACTTTCTAACTATCAGTTGTTTTACAAGCTTCATGCCTTCTTGAAAATCTCAGAAAGAGTCTGTATATTTCAAGAGCAGTTCCTTTTTCATTCCTTACATTTATCAGAGGATGCGCTGGTTTCCATTTGTTTACTTTTCTTCTGGGCGCATTAATTCATTTCAAAAGAGAGTTTTCTTAACATTAGCCTCCAAACGGACTAACCTGATCCGGGCGAACATTTGATTTTTGTGCTCATTTTGATCGTTAAATAAAAAAAAATGCCTAAACAAGGTTTATAATACAGCTTGTACATAAATGCGACATGTCACAGAGAGGTTACTTTTAACCTTTATTAATTACTCAACATTAATATCAGTAGTGTGTACACACACTGTGTTAATGTGCACATGCTTATCTTTCACCACAGACTGTGAACTCATTCTTTAAATGCTATTCATATGGATTCAAAAGCAAAAAAGGATCATATTCGTTGTAAAAACGCTTTAAGGCGCATATAGACTTTTGTTAACAGACAGACAGATGTTCCTCGGTAAACTATACCAAAAATCATACGATCTTATCTTTAGGCTATTACTTTCCTATATGCTTGCATCACTCGGTCAATATCCTCGAGTAACCATAATTCATTTTTGCAACATGGAAAGAAACAAGCGCATAATTGTAACCCAATATGAATCTGAGGCTTGAACAAAAAATAACTCATCTACCCTTACACAAATCAATGACAACTAGTCCTAATTTAGGACCTTCGTATTTCCCATCAAGGCTAGAAGAAAGGATCGACGTCCCTTTAGGGCTTATATACAAAAAGATAAAGTTATGTTTAAAATAGTATATAATTAAGCGTATTATTATTACAGCATGCTTTCGTATTCAATATCTGATTTATCTGCATAAGTAACCCTGTTTTAATAATTAGCTCGCCCCCTTTTTTCTCAAAATGGTCATTTATTTCCTTTTTTATATACTCTTTACCCTGAATTAACTCTTTCCTTATCTTTTAAACCTCTTTAACCACTGTGTCTTATTAGATGCATTTGACCTTTACTTCATAAAGAATAGGCTTATGTAACGACAGGACTAATGTATTACCAGCTTATGATCTTGAACAACCTACGTATATCATTTTTTCCATTTTTAGTCAATTTATGTCTCCCAATGTTATTTACTTCAATGCCTACTATCCGATACATGTAAGGATAATTATGGATATAATGTCCAAAACAAGTACTGATAATTGTTCAAAACAGGTAAATTACATGAAGAAAGAGTAAAGCTCCATTCCAACATTAAAATGATACCATCTGTGTGTGGTATGCGACTCAATTTCATATAAATACCCTCTCTTGGCTTTCTCATTTGTCTTCTCATCAAACAATTTCCCCATCCTTTCATTTATTACAATGAAGTTTACCTTAATCTCTTCTTGTGTTGCTCTTGCCTTTATGGCATTCGCTGTTGAAGCTGCTCCTGGTGGCAAGAAAATCAGTATTCCTTTGGAAAAGAATCAAGATTACAAGCCTAATGCAAAGAACTCTCTCAAGAAGGCCCTTGCAAAGTATGCCAAGCATAAGATCTCTACTCAATCCTCTGGTGATTCTCCCAATGGCTCCGGTGGTACTGTCCCGGTGACAGATGATGGTAATGACGTTGAATACTACGGTATTGTCAAAGTCGGTACTCCTCCTGTAGAGCTCAAGCTTGATTTTGATACTGGCTCTTCTGACTTGTGGTTTGGTAAGATGAACATGGTATTCAATCACTCGTTATTAACATGAATATAGCTTCCACCTTGTGCTCCTCTTGCGGCTCTTCTCAAACCCTTTACGATCCTTCCAAGTCTAGTACTTATCAAAAGGATGGCCGTCCCTGGTCTATCCAATATGGTGATGGTTCTACCTCAAGCGGTGTCTTAGGTACTGACACTGTCGAATTGGGTGGTTTCTCCATCAAGAAACAAACGATTGAATTAGCCAAGGAGGAATCCGATACTTTTGCTAGTGGCCCTATTGATGGTCTTCTTGGTCTTGGTTTTGATTCTATTACTACTGTCAAGGGTGTCAAGACTCCTGTTGACAACTTGATCAGCCAAGGTCTCATCTCTTCTCCTATCTTTGGTGTTCACCTTGGAAAGGCCAGCAAGGGTGGTGGAGGTGGTAAGTGGCGATGACATACTTAAATGTTATGGCGCTAACTGTATATTAGAATACATCTTTGGTGGCTATGACCAGTCCAAGATTAAGGGTTCTTTGACCAAGGTTCCTATTGATAACTCTCAAGGTTTCTGGGGTATCACGGTTGACAGCACCAAGGTTGGCGACAAGTCCGCTACTGATTCCTTCAACGCCATTCTCGACACTGGTACCACTCTCTTGGTCCTCGACACCCAAGTTGCCTCTAAAATTGCAGAGGCTTACAATGCCAAAGACAATGGTGATGGCACTTACTCTGTTGACTGTGACACGTCCAAGTTACAACCTCTTACTTTCAGCATCGGCGGTGCTGAATTTGAAGTCCCTACTGATTCCATCATCTTTGAAAAGGACAATGGTAACTGTATTGCTGGTTTCAGTTCTGGTGATCTTGGAGGTTTGTCCATCTTGGGTGATGTCTTCTTAAAGAACAACTATGTAGTCTTCAACCAACAGGTTCCTGAGGTCCAAATCGCTCCTTCTGTCGACGCTTAAACGGTGTTGGTATATATTGTTATCAATAATATTTATTAGTGAATAAATCACTTGTATTCTTAAAAACATAATTACGAGAAGCTTATTGTGTAAGAAATTCTTTGACTTGTCTGATTCACTGTTTGTTTCATTTTGATTCTCTAACTGAGTGACTAAACCGTTCATTCTCTGTTATATAAATAATCAGTCTTAAGAGTGATGTTGATCTCGTCTATTCTTTCTTTTTGTCTCTCTTTTGAACATCAAACTAAATAGACCTAAAGTGACTTTATGATGTCCAACAATAAAAGTTAAATATAGGCTTTATTTACAATATTAAATAAATGAGGGGGCACCATTTTTAATCTGTTTCAAACAAATTAATTAATTCCTTGGTGTACTTTGCAATCTCGTATGCTTCCTTTGCAAGATCCCGCTTAGCATTGGCTGTGGCTACTGCACCACTTATAAATTGACTTTTTTGAAGTAAGCTTAATCTTTGAGAGCATTGATCCAGTTCATTCAAGATGGGTCTGCAAGCTCTAGTATAAGCGTATCCTGATGGACTCGAGCATACGGAGCTTGATTTATCGATGATGGTGCGTATAATTTTGATTAATGAAGTGATGATGGAATAGACTTCCCCGTTTTGTGGTAGACGGAGCGCGCTTAGTAAGTTTTGTATTGTTTGTACAATAGTATCTGTTTCATTTTTTAGATATTTCTAGTAATAATAGATGAGTGAACTGAAGAGATCATACGAAGCTAGCTTACTGTCAATTCTGCAGGTGTTATATATGTTTGTTCTGGTAAACTATAGTTATCATCCGTATCTTTTAGTTGTGATCTTATTTGAGAAAGAGAGGGTGGACTATTGCTATTAGTTTCATAAGCGCTAGTTGTGTTGTTGTTGTTGTAATCATTCTGGAAGCCTTTCTGATTGTTATTGTCTGTATCTTTCATTCCTACCAATCTAACTAGATCGACTACAACCGCAGACAAGTTTCCTGCTGAATGATCCAATAAACTCACTGGACTGATTCCCATTCCGTTAGCGTGATGCTTTGCTGCAATCAATAGATCTGATAAAGCTGTAGAAAACCTTGACTTTAGCTCATAGAGGGTTTGCTTGGAATCAGTCGTCAATCTGTTTTCATTATTTTCAACCTGTTCTGTTATCAATTTACAAACAGAGACAATGACTTTCATGGCTTGGATGACGTTGGCAGGATAGCTGGACCTATCGTTTATAATTAATTTTAATACGTTTCATTATTATTGTTATTATTCTACCTTGCTGTGATTAATAATTCATCAATCGAAGTTTGAAATGACAAGATATGATCATAAGTGATGATGCCCTTCTTTGTTGGTTGTATAAAGTTGTCTTTTATCATATTACAGTTGATGCTACTGACATTACGTATGGATTGAGCTACAGAGAGATGAGTGATTCATGTTGATAAAGGGGGACTCTATATTGTTACCTTTCACGCTCCTGAGTTCTAACCTAACTTTTTCGTACTTGATCTGCCATTCTTTTACTTGGTCTCTTAATGTCTTTATTTCCTTATCAGCTTCTTCTTTTTCGAGCATTAATTCTTCATTCGTTTTAGCCATTCTTTTTAATTCCTCTATCATTTCTCTCGTCTCACGCTTCACTTCACGAACAGCTTCTTGTTGTTTATTATAGTCTTGTTTAAGTGTTTGATATTTATCATCCAACTTTTTATATTGTTCTTCCATTTGACGAATCACTCTTTGATCTTCTTCATCTTTCTATGCAAACATAAGTACGTGTTTTTGTTATTATTATTTACTAAAGAAACCTTTTGTAATTGATCCAGTAATTCACGATCTATACTGTCCATACGTTGATCATTCTTTTCCTAGTAAAACATGGTGTGAGTTTATAAAATGACACTATAATTAAATATATTACCTCCAATTTGTCCTGTAATTGTTTAATATGATTTTGCATCATACTCATTTTATATTCATATTCTGAACGAATCTTCTCCACATCTTCATCACTGTTATTATTTCTACTAAAGAATTCTTTTTGGTCTATGGGTGATCTATTCACGTAAGTTCTATCTGGACTATTCAGGATCGTTTCGTCGTCTGAGAATTTATCGACCGTCTCTACATTAAAAGTGCCCTTGGCTGGAATGATATGAGTGGATTTGCTGGGTTGTTGAACCTTGTCATACAATTTTGAATCCATCATAGGCATTTGTGGAACAGGCGGCAGGTGAGAATCCTGTGATTAGAAAGTTAATAAACATACTAATAAACCAGTAACTTACATCTTCTTGGAATAGATTGGCGTATCTTCTCGTCAATTCAGAAAAGACGTCACTTGCTAAATCTTTAAATCTTGGCACTGCTATGGTAGCCAACTTTTGTCGTGCCTGATTTCTTTTTGGATGAAAGTCTTCTTTCACAGGTAAAAATGGTACTAAAATTTTAAATTGCATTAATTTACTATAACAACAATACAATAGAGACTAACCGTATTTATCATTCTTTATTCTTCTAGTCACTTCATCATACACATCCATGGCTAATTCATGAAACTGATGATTACTTAGTCTTGTCAACTTTTGACGAGCTGTTATTCTTTCAGGTTGTGGACCTTCGATCGATTCTAGAGAGGGGGAGATCAATACATGCCATCTTTTTCATTCTTTTTTTTTACCTTGAGCCAAAATATCCTTTAGATAGGATCGAAGTTCCATATAATAGATTCGTGCTGTATTCTCATAGTGAGCTAAACTATAAGCTCTGGTAGAAGCAAACGACTGTGATCTCGAAGTATATGACATGGAACGAGATGAGCTAGTTGAATATGTCTTTGCTGACTGAGGTCCTCTTGATAACCAGTCTTCTTGTGGTGAACGTGGTGGAGATTTTGAATAGGCCATAGCTTGAAGAAAAAGAAAAAAAAAAGGTTGTGATTTGAAAAAAAGGTGTACATTGATCACAAAAATAAAAAAGGGTTTCACCGCTTATCGTTTCACAGTTGCACAATGGAAACTTTTTATTCCAATGAAAAAAATACAATAGGGGAGTTTTCTTTGGTCATTTTTAATTACAACTCGCGATACGCATGAATAATACAGATTATTAGGATCTATGATCTATATGGGTCTTTTGTTTGGCAAGTTCAACAGCATCATAATCAACATCGTACTTTCGCTTGATAGAAATAGGAAGGTCAACACCGAAGAAGCACAAATTGTCTGCTCTTCTCATTCGAAACATGGTCACATAAAGCTATACATGGGTAAGCATGTTTACCAAATGGATAGCCGGGCAATCAATGGTGGCACTTTGAGCTTTGTGGATAGTTAAGGTGATGGCAGGGACAACAGGGAACTTGGTTCTAGTGTAACTAGTGCTAAGAACTTGGCGAGTGATTCTCTGAATCTAATATATTTGCTCTTCAGGTTCATCGTCGTCACCATTTGTAAATTTCTTGAAACAAATATTTTCTTCATCAATGTAGCCAATT
The DNA here is from genome assembly GCA_025529335.1 of Rhizopus sp. PT2906. NCBI lineage: Eukaryota > Fungi > Mucoromycota > Mucoromycetes > Mucorales > Rhizopodaceae > Rhizopus > Rhizopus sp. PT2906. The sequence continues at coordinate 13,099 of JAMYHX010000121.1, forward strand.
AGAGCTATGGTACCGTTCACCCAACCATAAGAGATGTGGACATGATCGACATACCGATCTTCAAATGCAAAGTTTGTGCTAGCCTATTTTTCTTCAGTGCAACGCTGGCTATTCCTTTCGTACCAATATAGTTGCCATGAGCGTGCATAACATAGGTTTTGTCTAGAAATTCTTCATGATCTTTCTCGTTAGCTTTATGAGCTAGTTCACGAGTTGTATATAGCCTGAGATATTGCAAGAGCAAGTCGAATTTATGCACAGTTCTCTCATCAGTAAGTCTTACGGCAGATTCATCAAAGTTGCATATTCTAACCTTGTTAAGTATGGTGATGAAGTTTAAATCTTGCTGTCGTACCAGTTGACGTAAATGATATCGATTCACTGAACTGAAGTTTTCTGATTCCCAAATCGTACCTTTGTTCTTATTAACAGGTAATTGCTGTGCAATGTCACTAAAAAAAATTACTCTGATGCCACCCATGTCTGTTGGATATTGTGTTGACTTGATCAAGGCTTTGTTAATCGACTCCAGAAGTTTCATACTTATCATGGAATAATTATCGGCTAACAAGAGCATCTTGGGATAAAGTTTGATATATGCATCCAAGGTTTGATAGTTGGGAACAGAGGACTGGTTGGTCGTGCCGAAAAAACGACACATGGTTAAACCAGAAATGTTGTGGCAGCAGCACAGATGGGCCACCTTAAAGACCAATTTTTATAAAGGAAACGAAGTTAGCTCCACATAAGACTTGAAGTATTTTGTTTGAAAAAACATTGCAGCCTTTAAATATGTCTTCCTCCGAAGCCCACTCTGCGTTATTTTTCTTTTTGTTTTCACGCTTCAGTTCCAATCCAATCCCTTGATCCCAGAAGTTCGCCGCTGTTGATTTCAAATCCTTGAAGGGCATGCTGCCTGTGGCCAAAAACGCGTTGTCTACCCTCTCTTTTCTTTTTCCGTGCTTTGTGACCTATGAGATAAATCATAGATTAGTATATGAATATTAAGAGTATAAGTCGTGCATTATTACTGTTGCTGGTTTCTTTTGAGGTCATTGTTATTCCAATGAGATGATATCTTCAGCTTATTTTTTTCAGGTGTCAACCTCCAAACCCTTCGGGACGTTACTTCCCACCGTTCGAATAAGCTTTCCAAGGCACGTTCTAATGGAGGTTTCTCTTATTCTGCCAATGCAGCCCTAGCAGCTAATCAGCCATTTTTTCGATCGGGTCCGTCGTCAAAGTACGGCGATTTCACATTCAAAAGCAACAACAAGCGGTCCAAAAATCCTTTCCTCAACAACAACCGCAACCATACAAAGGACCAGTAGCTTCGCAGGCCGTTGATGGACGCCTGTCTAAGTTCGCTTCCGCTTAGACCTACGTTTCCAACAGTAGTTGGCTCAACAACGTCATTCGCGTAAAGTTTCGTATCCCTTTTCTCCGGCCTCCACCAACTACCTTCATCGGAAGTACAATCAATTCTGAAAACCCAGAACAGTCGAGTCTCTTAACAGCAGAGATTCATCAGCTTCTGAAGAAAGCAGCAATCGAGAAAGTATCTCAGCAAAAACTCCTACGTCAACCAGGTTTTTATAGCTTGATGTTTGTCATACGAAGAGAAACGGCGGCCACCGTCCAGTCTTCAATCTGAAGGCGCTCAATCAGTATGTCAATGCACCCTATTTCAAGATGGAAACCTTATGGGAAATTTGCCGACGCATTCGTCAGAACAACTTCATGACCTCCATCGATCTCTCCGATGCATTTCTACACATCATGGTTCATCTCAGCCATCGACGATATCTTCGATTCATCTGGGAAGGTCAAACGTACCAGTTTCGGACTACACCGTTCGGCCTATCAGTAGTCCCTTGATTGTTTACCTAAATAACTCGTCTTATTTTGGAATGGGCTCGAGCTCAAGGGATTCGTCTCAGTGCCTACCTAGACGATTGGTTGATTGTAGCCGATACGAAAGACCAAGCCGCACACCACACGAATATTCTTCTGCAGAAGCTTTAGGGTTTGGGTTGGCATGTAAATATGAAGAAGTCTCAGCTAGTTCCTACCACCAAGCTGGAGCACCTAGGATTTCAACTAGTTTCTTATTCATTGTGACTTTTATGCACAGTTAATGAACTCAGATCAATCACCTCTTACAAAAGTAAAGACAAAGGATGTAGTTAAAGCCCTCTGGGCCGTGCTTTAATGTAAGAATTTTAACTGTACAGGTAATATAATAAAGGGTTGATTAATGAGCAAGTTTAAGTGAATGCATATTTTGAGGATGATCGAGACCATTTGCATATTGCAATTCACCACTAAATAAATAGTAAGTTAATAAAAAGACTAAAGAAAAGACTCTATTCTTTACCTGGTTTCATATTCGTACATATCAAGTGCAACCTCACAACTTTCACGTACAACCGTTTCTTCATCCTTTTTAAATCCTTCTAATACTTGTAACACTTCTGGTGTAGCGATTGATCCCAAGGCCTCAGCTGCTTCATGACGAACCATGTGTACTTCATCTTTATTCTCAAGACATTCCGTTAAGGCAGGAACACTAGCAGGATGTTGTAATTGACCAAATACATAAGCAACTATACTTGTGTTAGTCTTGTGTTCAGCTTAAAATCATACTTTTGTTACCTTCGTGTCTAAATAATGCACTCTTGTCTTTTAATCCCTTAGCTAAGGCAAGAACAGCTTCAGTTGTGCCAATTTCACGCAAGGCAAACATGGCTCTATAACGCACAAACAGCTTCAACTTGGGATTGATCAACTGTGCCTCAAGTTCTTCTACTGATCGTGTTTCTGTAGTGGGAGGAGCGGGATCTACAGAGTGGTAGGCACTCTTATTGGCTTCTTTTTCTGCCTTATTCTTAGGGTCATGGTCATACTTGATTTTATCAATAGCAAGTTCACAAGTCTCGACGACTGCTTCACTCTTGTCTGATAAGTATTTTTCAAGTACAGGAAGTGATTCTAATGAGCCAATAGCGCCTAATGCTTCAGCAGCCTAACAAAAAAGTGGAATCATTATTTAACTCTTTACTAAACAATAAAACTCACCTCATGGCGGACCATTTCATGTTCGTTGAGATCTTCCAGGACATTTATAAGAACAGGATTGGCCTTGGGATTACCAATTTGACCAAGACAATAGGCAAGTTCATGCTTTAATAATTCAGAATCATCCTTGAGGGCTATAATGTATAAGATATTTATATGTGCCTTTTGTATATTCTTGTTACCTTTGCCAATAATTTCAATAGATCTATCGTCAGCAATGTTTTTAAGTGTGAATAAGGTACGAAAACGTTCAGCAAGAGGAACTTTTCCGGAGGTATTACAAAGAGAGGCTTCAAGATAATCGTAGTTTACTGCAAGATCAGTCATTGTAAAAGAAATATATAAGAAAGCCAATGACTTCAAGCCACCATTTGTATCTTTAAATGCCAACGTAACACACGACATTTTAACTCCCATTTGTAGAAAGTGACTGTTTTAGTATCCAGAATTCTGCTGAAATGGCCGCCCCTTTGAGTGGTAATTTATATGAAATAGTTTCCTGTATCCATAGATTTAGATAACTAAAAGAAGCATTGTATCCTTATAATTGGTTTAAGTGCACTGTAAATTAGGCATAAAGAACTCAGGAAAGCTTTCTATCTCTACATGTGTTACACTGTAAAGCCATGTAACACTAATCGAAATGGCACGTGACTTTAAAAACACGGTGCTTTATCTTTTTCTTTTTTTTTTTTTTTTTTTTTTTTTTTTCCTACGCGTATACGATAATAGCATTTTTTATTCACACCTCATGTCCTCTTCAAGTTTTAATTGTTATAAAATCCTTGAATTAGACAAGGAAACAGCTACAATTAACGATATAAAGAAAGCATATCGTAGACTCGCTTTAAAATACCATCCAGATAAACAACCTACCGATGCTACAGAAGAAGAAAAGAAAAAAGCAAATGAGGCATTTCAAAGGATGGGTAAAGCATATGCAGTATTAAGTGATCCCAAACGAAAAGAACGATATGACCGAACCGGAAGTATGGACGAAAGCGAGTTTGAAGGAGAAAAAGATTGGACAGCTTATTTCAAAGAACTGTGGGATGGTGTTGTCAGTGCTGAAACAATAGAGGTTCAGGCACAAAAGTATAGAGGTATACACATATACTTTTCCTAAAGATAATATAATAATCTTTTTTTATGAAGGTTCTGAAGAAGAAAAAAAGGATGTTTTGGAAGCTTATAAACGACACAAAGGCAGCATGGACGATATCCTACAAGTCATTGAATGTTCAGTTGCTGAGGATGGTATGCGTTTTGAAAAGATGATAAGAGAGGCAATAGAACAGAATCAGGTTCCTACTTTTAAAAAGTTTGAAAAAACAACGACAGCCAAAGCCCATGAGAAGCGTATAAAAGATGAAAGTAAGCAAAGAGCAGACTTTGATAAACAGGCAGGAGGAGACATGGATTCTCTTGCTCGAGCTATTCAAAAAAGAAACAAAGATAGACAGAATAAGATGGAATCCATTATAAGTTCAATAGAAGCAAAAGAAAAGGCGAAATCGGGGAAAAAGAGAGGCCATGATCAAGTAGATCCTGGTATGCCTACAGACGAAGAATTCGCAAGAATACAAGAGCAGGTGATGAAGCGATCGAAAAAGAACAAGCAGTAAACAATAGAAATTATCATTTTACATTTAAAACCATGGTAACCATTGTCATAAAAGCACGATTAAATGAGAAATTAATCTGTAAACAGCTATATATACATTATAAACATTGTAATAAAACAGTCTCTCATCATTCTATCCAAGCAGATTAAAGATATCTATGGTAATAACAGTTAAATAATCATATCGTTGTTGCCTTGCATAGCTTACTTTGATTTATGATCACCAGGCGAGACATAATTCTTTAAGGACCAAATTCCTTTTCGAAGAAGTCTAGATACACGCTTTAGCGTTTAATAAAAAAAAAAAAGTACCATCTACACTTACTTTGCTCTTGCTTCATATTTCTTCAACTCGTCCAATATACCAGCATATTGTGCACCCTTTGCGACATATATACTGGCAAGTCCCGCTTTTACCATCTCAAGGGACACGTTCTTCTTTAAAAAGAACGGTGGTCGTCTGACGTAAGCCATAGCAACCTAGCAAATCATCCGTCATTTGACGCTTACTCCCTTCATTAAAGACTTACCACTCTACTGTATTGATCTCTACTTAATAATTGAACTTGTACCTTTTTATTCAACACCATCTTGGTCAAAAATTGCTTAGCCTCTGCTGAAAAGGGTTGAGCAGGCATCCCAAAGTGCGCACTCTCGGGCGCATCAACACCCGCAATACGAACAGCTATGGTCTGATTCTGAAGCTCTTTCCTTGTCTTTGGTATATGTCTAAACCATCCCCACCCTAGTCCGGGTGTATGATACAGTCTAAAGTTATCACTATCTCCAACGGAAACAACTTTCCCACGTATTGTCATTGTTCTTTCAAACGCTTCAGGTGGTATATGTGCTGCCGTCTTGAACCTTTTTCCAACAATAAAAGTTGAGATCACATAAACAGCTGGTATGGCTATAAGTATTCCTCCTGCTACAGGTCGCCAGATCTTTTGAACAACTGAATCAACCCAGGCGTCAATATTTTCTTTGGAATAAGTCTTTTGATCAAATAAGCTTTTCCAGTTTAATTCATGTTCTTGTCCATCATTCTTTGCCATGTTCCTTAATGAATTAAACTGCACTCAAATACAGTGCTTCCAGCAATTGATGTTGCAGCCAATCAAAGTCGATGCTACTGACCAATTAAAAATGATGATATTGTCCAATCAAGGTTAATTTCATATTTTCAGAAAGGTCAACACTACATACACCAGAAAATGCACCAGTAAAAGGGCTAATGCTACAGGGCGCTTCTTCTAGCCACTACATGTAAGGCTGTTCAGTTCACTCTCTTTGATACAAAATACGAGTCGCTACACATGAGTTTATAAAAGGTTCATCTTGGTTTGTTTCTTTTCAGGAAGGAAGAGATAAAAAGAGATGTTTTTATTTTAATTTCATGTGTAGCGACTCGTATTTTGTATCAAAGAGAGTGAACTGAACAGCCTTACATGTAGTGGCTAGAAGAAGCGCCCTGTAGCATTAGCCCTTTTACTGGTGCATTTTCTGGTGTATGTAGTGTTGACCTTTCTGAAAATATGAAATTAACCTTGATTGGACAATATCATCATTTTTAATTGGTCAGTAGCATCGACTTTGATTGGCTGCAACATCAATTGCTGGAAGCACTATATTATTTCATGTGTGAATAATTTCTGTTTATGCATTTTACATATAAATTGAAAATATTTTACCCTTTATGCAGCGTGTGTAGAAGGTTTTCTTTTTTTTTTTTTTTAACATTTCGAAATGGTCAAGATTCAACATATACCTCTGCACATTCTCGACATCATTCTTCAAGACCTTCCAAAGAAAACTTTATTTCAGTGCCGAACAGTTTGCTTAAAGTGGAATTCTGTAGTTACAAAATACCTGTTTAGAGAAGTTCGTATTTCAGGCGACATAAAGGCCTTTTTTGATGTTTGGGAAGTAAAAGGGACCTCTGGTCGAATAGATCCTAGAGAATGTATAAAGGAGTTAAGCCTTGAATATATTAATCATTTATCTTTTGAAGAATTCAAACAATTGGTCATATGCTGTCCTAACGTCAGAATGCTCCTTGTCTTTCCACGCCTATACGAGACCTGTGTATCGACCTACCTGCTTGAAATTGATGATGATATCAAATGGGAACTTGAGGAGATATTTGCAGATTTACCTTATCAACCCACATTATATCACTACTTGAAATATAAGGATTCCATCACAAACATGTCTGTACCCAAACATGTGACAGACTTGCAGTTCTTGCAGTCATTTCCGTCACTCCAAGAACTTACACTACCTCCACGTTTGGCCATTTCGTCTGTGCAAGATTTCGCGTTCATCTTTGATACATGCTCAAATATAGATACTTTGGATATCACTATCGAAATAGACGATGTACCCCATCCAATACTAAACCAAGATCCTTATCCCTCTTTGACCAGTCTAACTATCGCAAGTTTCCACTCAACTATACCAAGTTCACTCATACACTACATCTCAACACGATTTGTTAATCTTTTTACGTTCTATGTTTATTTTGTATATCCACGCAACATTATATCGCTTGGAGAAACTTATAGTCGTCTTTTGGATGGTCGCATAGCACACCCCAAGTACAACTTTGTCTTTCATTTTGATGTAAACGATGGTGCTGGTAGAAATTTCACAGGAACTCAAAGGGAGATAGCTCATATGGTTACTGAATGTCTAAGCGCTACCTTCAAACATCGATCAGTGCTACCAAAGGTTCGAAATTCGTTAAGAATTAGTAAGCAATCATTTACTGCCAACCGTATGTTGCTTACAACGAGCCTAACTAATCATGGGGACAAGCAAATGCACTGCCTGGTTCAGTCAGGGTTGGAATTTTCCGATATCATTAATCAACGTGTCCTATCTGCAAGGAATTTATCCCAACACCTCCATCAGCTGGCAATAGAAGGCGAGGACTCGAATATAGGATTATCTGAGAATGATTACTCATCTATAGAAAAATGCCCCCTGATTTACGAACTAACTTTTTTTCGCGTACGCCTGCAACCTTTTGAAAATCACGTCTATAAGTCAGTGAAGATACTAAATATCTCCTCAGCTCAAGTGCATGTCGATTTTTTTCAAACTCTGGGCGCTCGGTGTCCTCATTTGGAAGATGTTACCTTGAGTGGCATCTGTGTTATTGGTCCAAACAGTACTGACAGCCATGTAGTGATTGACTTTCAAGACATAAAGCTGAGAAGACTTAACTTATACTCTTTAAAGAATGGAGCTTTCATGAATGCACCGTGTTTGCTAACCATAAAAACATTGAGAAAACATCTACATATCAAGGTGGAAGGATGGAAAGCACTTGCAAAGATTACAGAGGAAGAAGCCGTAGAATGCCATGCACAGAATTATAGTCGCTATTACATCTACTGCAATGATATTCAAGAGTTAACGATTCATGGCAAGTTAGTATTACTCTACTCAGATGACATTGATGAACAATAAATCATTCCTATAATATGTCTTCGACAGCAAAGAGCTGAAAGAATCAGGTATCCATTTTATTTACAATAAAAAGAGCTACATGTCATCATCATAGTCATCATCATCATCATCATCATTGTCTTCAGGTATCTTTTCATATATATCATTTTCAGATAAAGCACCATGCCTAATACACACACATTTATAAAAACATTACTCTCTGATTATTGCTATTATTATTATTATTATTATTACCGTTGTAAAATATCCTCAATGGACTCCACATCAAATCGTTGTCCAACCTCATCTATTATTCTTACAAGATTGGCTATTAATATGCCGCCTTGATAAGCTAGAATAGCAGGCGAACCAACCAGATCAAAATCTATCTCAGTAGCATGTATTCTTATGAATTTGGCTAATGCATACTTCTTTGCTAAATCGATCAAATACTCATCTAGTTTGTTACAAGCGGGTATTCTCTATATGAAAAACATCAGTAAGATCAAGCCATATGTGTGCATCTCCTTTACTTTGTCATAAATATGAACAATGACAGGCACAGTCTTCCATTCATTATCAATAGCTTTAAGATATTCATCTACGTTCACGTCATTCACATGTCCAAATACTTTTTGTTGCTGCCGTAACAAGTGATTATTTGCCTTCATATTCCTCAATTCATTTAATCTTTTCTGTCTATACATCTTTATCACTTCATCATCATTATCATCATCGTCGTTTTTATGTTCCAATATCAGTAATTCTTCTTGTCTCTTATCTTCTGCATAAGTCGTGGTCATGGGTGCTTTTGCTAATACGCGTGCATTGTATGCCGCAATCTTTCTTGCTTTTGAATCCTGTTGAATCTTTTGATAGTAGTCATGATCTGCCTTTACACCTTTTGGTCCTGTTTGTGGTCCTTCATTTCTTAATAGCTCTGGTATTATGCCTGTCTAGAACAAAACGTTAGAGCAAGTTGATCAAAATAATAAATAGTTACTTGTTCTTGTTCTTCTTCTAGTTCATCATCAGTTTCAGGCTCAATCCTATCTCTATCATCATGTTCTTCTAATCGAGCCTTTTGAAATTGTGCTAGTAATGCATCATCCATTAGTGCTGATGAAAAAAGTTTAAAACGAAAAAGAAAAAAGAATAAGCTTCACAGCGGACTTTTTCTTCCGAAAAAAGGGAGAAGGGCGTGTTCTCCTTGGAGTGGACTATGTGACCTAAAGAACAGCAGTTACACAAGTCCCTTTTTTATCTATCAATATCTTTTATGTTTCTTTCTTGGTGGGTTCACACATTAAAAAGTATACAGGAAACTAGAAAAACTGTTGTCATTAAATCACTGAGTCCAACAAAGCCTACATGTTTCAATATATGAACATAGGTTATGCTATCATCTCTGTTTCTCTTTATTCCGAATAAAGATACACACCAACAATTAGGTAGAGGAGCAAGGTTATGGTGACTAAGGCTACTTTCAAAATATGTAATGTTCATTTTAACTACAAATTTCAAGTTACTTTAGCATTCACTTTAAAAGAGAGTAAGTTTGTATGCATATTGTATAATTCATGTTTGTTCAAATCAAATTATTCCTTCATTTCTCGTTAAACTCTCATGCGAACATAAAGTGGGGGTGTTTATCGTATTTTTACGTTTATATTAAACAATATTACACCCTTTGACGTAATATAATCAATATATATTTCGTACACAAGTCAAAGTCATCTTAATACCTCGTATTAAGCCCACAACACTGATTCATGTCATCTATAGTCTGTAGTAGTTGATGACAACTCATAAGATGTAATTGGTTGACAACATTTATTATGAATCTCTTTCTTTTCTTTGTTCATAGATAACTACAAAGGGCCTTTTTCCATCTACTTGTATTCTTATGCTTCTTAGGTAAAAAACTTATTCATCGATAATAACACACATACAATGACACGGACAGCTTAACGAATACACTTATTCTGATATATTGGACAATCAAAGAATCAGTCACACAACCTCACTGCTATTGCACTTGACGCGAAGAATAGATTCATTGAGGTGTCAATCCGTCATTTTTAACACACTGTAACAACATCCTCTTGTTTATTCTCTAATTGATGTATTCTTATATTCATCAGTCTTGATCTTATTGAAAAAATCCTAGGAATCCCCTTCTCAGCAGCTTGCAAGAATGTACAACAGCTATTTATATGACCACATTCATGTTAACTCAGTTGCTCTTATCGTACAATGTCATGTTGGAATTAGACTAGATTGAGAAAGAGCATTGCACAAGAAAATGGGATAGTGTTTTAGTATCGGTAAAAGATAAAGGAGTTTCTCTTGCGTTAATGGAATTCTCTGATAGAGTAAATTCAAGCAATAGCAACGCTAAGGGACAAGAAGACATTACAAATTTGTATAGCAACATGAAGGAAATACTTCAACACTTTCTCGAAACAGCGAAAAAGCAAGCGTTTGCAGTACGCTCTGTAGAGACTTTGGCAGAGCTTTTTCAGTAGCGCATCATCTAATATCTACTATGAATACATATTACTTCAACTGATCTCTACTATCATGATTCAATAGATAACTTCATATCCTTTGAATGACTTTTGAACCACCAAGGCAATTACATATGTTGCCAGCACGCTTGCGTAGAATGCATCATCACTCCCCCAGACAGCTACTTCAATACATCAAAGAAGTCCCAAACATTCTGAATTGGAAGAAGGCCATTCTGGACCATTCTTTGCTGTTGCGAATAAAATATTATGGCTACTATTAAAAAAAATCATCAGATACATACACACTTGTATATATTGTAAATTTGGAGCGTAATTTATAGTTGCTTGAGGTTGATTTATTCGATTTACACCTTTTTGTTGTTGTTGTTGTTGCTGATGAAGAATACATGCAACAAAATCCTTTGAAGCGAACTTTAAAGGTAAAGATACTCACCTGCTAGATTCAAAGACTGTTTTGAACCATAAGCCGATGTAGTAGGAACATGTCTAAGTCATTACTGCAAGTCTATTGGCTATTTTTATTATCAGTGAATCTCAGACAAGTTTGCATAAAGCATATTTTTTTTTTCCCTATTCTTTTTTCTTAATGGACAACGCAGTACATAATAAACGTCGAGCGAGTGAATCAGAAGCTACAGAAGCTTTAGCTCTCATCAGTGGTGGTCACTTTATGAGAGTTCCTCCTCCTTTACCTTATTTACCTAGTGATTATCAACCTCGTCCTGATAGTCCAAGAAGGAACGTGCTGATTAGGAACAGATTGCCACCGTCTGGACAGCTTCTTGCTATTGAACCTAACCGAGAAAGTAACTCAAGTGATCACTTTGAGTTAATTCCATATCGTGATTGGACAGTCATTTCGTAAATTATATATAAGCAAGCTACTCTTTATTATTGTACTTATCGTCTTTTTTAGACAAAATAGCGCCAAAGGACAAGTGGTACTATATAATAGGGATAGTCAATCAGTTATTGTGCGAAGGTCTTCACCTGATACCGCACTTGGTAACCAAACATCAACAAGTACAACAAGCAATGGATCCTCAACTATGCCAGTTTCGGTAAGAATAACACTAAAAGAGAAGAATAGTATGATCTAAAGCGTCCTTCTGTTAGGACGAGGAAGAGAAATGTCCTTATTGTCACCGTACTATTCCCAGGAATGTAAGTATTACGAGAAATAAAGAGAGAGAAAAAGGAGAAAGAATTAACTCTTGTAGGATAATGAACCTGACTATATGGATCAAAACTACTTTCGATTACTGGCCTCATCTACTAATGTGTCTGCTGACAAGTAAATTATCCAAGATTAAAGAAGCTTTATCTAATACTCATCTTTGCTTACTAGCTCGCCTGTTCAGTCAAGGTCAAGCACATTTAGCCCAGAGCCACCAAGGATCAATCCACCTATCAATTTGAATGAAAATGCATTTAATCAGGGCTATTATTCGAAATTCTTTGTTGAATTGAAAAGACTTGGTAAAGGATTTCGAGGAAGTGTGTTCTTGTGTGAGGTAGGTATGGTATCATGTAAAAAATGAAGCTAACTTAAAGAAAAGCATGTCCTAGATGGTGTCAAACTGGGTAAATATGCAGTGAAAAAGGTGGCTATTGGAAACAACCATCCTTGGCTCGTACAGATGCTTCGAGAGGTGCATTTATTGGAAAGACTGAGACACGCGAATATTGTGACATATAAGCATTCATGGCTTGAGTATTATCAGCTAACCCCGTTTGGCCCTGAAGTACCTTGCTTGTTTATTTTGATGGAGTGCGCTAATGGAGGAAACCTAGAGGAGTACTTTGAGCCCTTAATCACGCCTATACCTGCGTCTTCAAAGCAGGGACGCAAAGAGACTAAAAGAGAAAGAATAAAGAGACAACTTAGGCAGCAGGAGATGTTTGAGCATGAGAATGAGGCTTCTGTAGAAAAACGCTTGCTGACGTTGACAGAAATTTGGTCGCTCTTTCTGGATATTGTGCAAGGTCTTGCTCACTTGCATCAGCAGAATATTGTTCACAGGGATCTAAAGCCTCCTAATCTGTTACTTCAATATGATCAACGAGATAGAAATGGACATCATGGCATGTACATATATTATGAAAACAATGTGCTCTTTTTCAAATAGACTGACCGTTGGCATATAGTCCACGCGTACTGATCTCTGATTTCGGAGAGTGCGAAGATCTAGAGGGTGAGTTGTCTGTGAACAATCGAACGGGAGCAACGGGTACATTGGAGTTTATGGCCCCCGAACATGTTCAACTTGATCCTAGAGGAAGGCATATCGTCGACTATTCACCAAAGGCAGATATGTGGTCTCTTGGCATGGTCCTGTATTACCTGTGCTACTCTCGATTGCCTTATAGCAACATTGATGATATAGACATATTAAGACAAGAGATACTGTCCTTTAAAGAGTAATATGAATAGATCTTGAGTGCGACATAAGCAGACTAACAGACATGTTGATAGAGTGATCTTTCCAAAATCAAGACTAGACATCTACAAGGACAAAGAAAACAATCCCTTATATCTGGATGCAATGAATAATCCAGAGATTGATTCTGATATACCAAACGAGTTGAAGTTGCTGATACGGCTCCTTTTATCTGTAGATCCCGCGAAACGACCATCATGTAATGAGATATTGATCAAGATTAGAGAGAGAACAAACGCTTTCAGTTGGAGTGTCCCTGAATCTCCACCCACTGACGGCACAGATCCTAATGGGATCATTGTAGAAGATCATGGGGATCTAAAGCGCTCTGGTACGAGCGAAGAGAATGATGCGAGTCGAAAACGACATAAAAAAAATGATCAAGACGTTACAATGGCGTCTGTTGATGAAGATCTCGATTTACCAGTTGGTTTATTATTAAATCCACCAAACGCTGAACCCCAAAGGTGGATGTTTATGGATAAACAGTACGTAAAGATACTAAAGACCGCCGCGGCGGTATTAAAGGTAAAATATAACATATTGTATGTAAAAAGTAAGAGTAACATCATCTAGATTGCTTCATGCACTTATTCTTGTTCTCCATACTCTACACGACCTGTTGTACTATATCCCGTCATATTCCTTGCTACGCTCGATTTTTGGCATGAGTCCAACTCACCTAGCTTAGTCTTGTTTATATTACATGTCATATGGATCATACTTGTGACAATTTTTACTACCCACGGCCTTTGTCAAGCCTAAAATAATAAAGATGTGATATGGATCACTTTCTTAAAATTAGCAACAGTTATGTACTACCTGTTGTATTTATGCACATCTCCCTAAGGCTCGGCTGATAAGTGTTGTCAGTTTTTCTTCTTTTACTTTGTACAACACAGTTTGATCAAGCTCTACAAGATCTGGTGGTCACTTCAAATTTGTCTTGGTGTGTATAGTATTGATCTTTTTATTCATTCCTCTTTTTGTAGGAGAAGGTTATGAGTCTCAAAAGAAATACAAAGTTGAAACTGTAATCAAAAAGTTCACCAAGCCTTTCGTTCATCACCAAATTTGTTAAAAAATAAAAATCAATTGAAATAGTATCTATTGGTAGACATTAGTCAGCCGTGTCAACCGTTTCTTGCTCGGACTCTGTTTTGATTCAGCAGTAACAATATGTTTTACTTCGTATGGTTCATACCGTGCAAGTCTTATTTACTACCATGCCCTTATTATTACATCCAGGGTCCCTTTCTTTTTATTGTTATTACACCTTTAATCAGATAATCTATCAAAAGAGTCTATGAAGGTACGACCGACCCTTCAATTTCTATTTGCTTGAATTGAAAGTGCGAACACTGTGCTTTAAAGCACGCAATCTTTGAACTGTTTTAAAAAAAATAGATTGATTTCATTCTTCTTTTTTCCCTTATTTTACTAATCAAAAAAAAAGTCTCACGCTCACCATCGTCATGACTAACAATAAGCCAACATCAGCTACTGCAGACTTTGTCTCTGGAAAGTAAGTCGTATTGTATTTTGAGGGGATATACGTTTACAAAACTAGTTTTGCTGGTATGGCACAAGTGTTGGTCGGTCAACCATTAGATACGATCAAGGTGCGACTTCAGTTAGATCATGGAAAATTTAAGGGTGCTTGGGACTGTGCGGTTCAGACAATACAAAAGGAAGGCTTCTTTGCTCTTTACAAAGGTATATATATATATATATACTTGGAGATACATAGCATCTTTTATTAACAAAAGTAGGTATGGCTAGTCCATTGGTAGGCATCGGTGCAGTGAATGCACTTTTGTTTACTGCTAATTCAACCATCAAGAACCACTTCAGCAAGGACGGCCGGCCGTTGACGTTGGACAAGATTGCTATTGCTGGCGCTGGCGCGGGTATTGTGAACAGTGTTTTAGCGTCTCCAGTAGAGATGTTGAAGATCAAGTTACAAGCACAGTATGGGTCCAAGACGACGGCGATCGGACGGTACTTTACAGGGCCTCTTGACTGTGCCCGCTATCTCATTCAACGGGATGGTGTCGCTCATGGACTCTTTCGAGGCCTATGGGCTACGATTGTACGTGAAATACCAGCCTATGCTGGCTTCTACACTGGGTTTGAAATGACCAAGCGGTACCTTACAGAGAATGGCAAGCGAGAAGCGACGGTTTTAGAGTTGATGGCAGCAGGTGCGACCGGTGGTGTTGGTTACTGGTTAAGTTGCTATCCCTTAGACGTAGTGAAATCAGTAGTAAGTTTTTTTTTTTTGTTTTTTTTTTTTTCTGTTTTGAATGCTGACCAATGGTATAGGTACAAAATCAAGCCGAACCGCCCAAAGGCTTGTATGTGACAAGTGTATTGAAACAAATATATAGACGAGATGGTTTGGCTGGATGGTATCGTGGTATAGCTCCTACTATATTAAGAAGGTAAGAGTAACACTATATAAACCGACTTTAGTAACAAAGACTTGGATCAGTATTCCTGCAGCGGGGGCAACATTTACAGCCTACGAATTAAGTATGCGTGCCTTTCAAGCAAATGGCTGGTAAAGAATCGGAGTTGACCTGTCAAATTGCATAATTCACTTTTTATTTATTAAACGGTGGACAAGAGACATGCTTTAATCTTTCTTTTCAATATTTGTTTTATGTTCGCAAGGTTCGTTTATGGCCTTGTTCTCCTTTAGTGCAGCAGAGCAGAGCTGTGTTAAGCGAGCAAACTTTGAGGTATCGTCGTCCTCTTGATGTTCTGTTGGAGAAGGAGGAAAAGAAGAATTGGTTGTACTAGGAGCCGATGATTTAACTTCATTTTGTACTATATATAAAAGCGTTAGCTTCAAAGTCTGTACTTTATCTTTTTCTTGTTTACGAGTCTGTTGAAGTAATTCATAGTGATGATAAGGAGATGGATGATTACCATTTTCTGTATTGTTATTTTCATTATTTTCATTTAAAGTACCATTACCGCTCACCAAAACAGGATAGGGAGAATAAATTGGTAAGACGTATTGTTGTGGCA
Organism: Rhizopus sp. PT2906; assembly: GCA_025529335.1. Lineage (NCBI taxonomy): Eukaryota > Fungi > Mucoromycota > Mucoromycetes > Mucorales > Rhizopodaceae > Rhizopus > Rhizopus sp. PT2906. The sequence continues at coordinate 29,265 of JAMYHX010000121.1, forward strand.
TGATCTGATCCTTTGAATAGGTAGTGGTCGTAGGTGTACCAGAGGCACTTGCAGCAGTAGTACCAGTAGCCACGCTGTAATAGGTATCATAAGGCTGACCATACTGATTAAGATTAGGAGGATACCCGAATGCGGCAAGGCCAGGTGTAGGAGTAGCAGGGGCAGCAGCAGCTACTGATGGCGAGGCAGTTGTAGATGTCGTGTTTGGACCCGTGTTTGAAGCGGCGTTGGAAGGATTAAATTCCGGCTTGATCTCCTTGGAACCATCTACTAGATAAGAACCATATGAGATCATTCCTTCCTCCACGTTATATCACTTACCGCTCGACTGCTTCTGTCTTCTTCTATAAGGTCCACGCTTGATCCCTTTTTTACGTTCTTTTCTGACCGAATTGACACAGGTATCTGCTATACCATATTTTATACAACGAGGACAAGGCCTAGCATCATCACATTTTTTACAAGCCTTTTGGCAATTGGCTAAATAGTAGAGAAATTAGGTTAATAATAAATATCATGTCGTCATCAGATAACAATTTTTTTTTCTCTTTTTCTTTTTTTTTCTGTGTATATACTTACTGCATGCATTTTTAACCTGCTTACGTTTGATACCATTGCCAAGGGGGGCACTTGTCATATCCTGTGCGGTATGAATAGATGTAACTGAAGGAGTATTGTTAGTAGCAGTAGTAGCAGTAGTAGTAGTAGCGGTAGTTGTAGAAGCTGGTTGCGATTCAGCATCAGGGTAAGGAGATGGGTAAGTTGCAGTATAATAGACTGTTGTTGCTTGCATATTAACTAGTAGTTCCCTTTTATCTTTTTCCTTTAACGAGTATATTCTTTATATGCTATAAAGATAGTTGAAGTATTGAGAGAGGAAAGGGAAAGAGAGAAAGAAAAAAAGCGGCGATAGAAACTGACTCTAATTTTTTATTTTAAAAAAAGGGGGGTGCGTGTGAGAGAGGAAGTTTATGTTTTTTTTTTTTTTTTTTTTTTTTTTTTTTTCCTCTCTTTTTTTGTTAAATTGATTCATTTGAGTGGTTCATTACATATGATTTATCAATTTCATTATTTAATGAAGAGTGAGTTAAACTTAAGGCATTCTACATGATGGCTTTAGGACAATTGTGTATATAAAGATGATTTATTAGTGACGACTAATACATCATCATTCTTAAGAGAACAGAGTGACGATGATGATATATGTTTAATGAAGTGATGAGGGAGTGTAAGAATATTCCAATAGAGAAGAGAAAGAGAAACAAAAATGTAGACTCATACATTGTTTAAAACCTGTCCTATAGTCATTGACCCGTGCTCTTCCTACTGTGTTTTCCCCAATCTTGGGATTCGGTAACTGTAATCCTGACAAGGGTCTATAAAGATGTATAACTAGACAGCATTTTCATTACAAGTCCTTCTATGGATGACTATAGCATTTAAAATAACAAACAATTTGAGTCAAAACCTTTGTCCAAGACCACATCCAAGGGCAGCCGAAAATATCCGATGAGAGCGGTGCCTGAAACATGAGATATGAGACAGCGAAATGGAAGGGGGGCTTGTAAAGATTTAAATTGAAATATTTTTGTCAGATTACTTCTTCTTCTTCTTTTATCTCTTTAACCCCCCACTCTATTATTAAAAATGGCTGGTGACGCTACTGCTGGTGCTAAGCTCTTCAAGACTCGTTGTGCTCAATGCCACACCGTTGAGGAAGGTGGACCTCACAAGGTCGGTCCTAACCTCCACGGTCTCTTTGGCCGTAAGTCTGGTCAAGCCGCTGGTTATTCTTACACTCAAGCCAACATTGATAAGGGTGTTACTTGGGATGAACAAACTCTTAACGACGTAAGTTTGGTATTGTAATTGAATAAACAGATGATTTAACAATGAATGACAATAGTACCTCGTTAACCCCAAGAAGTACATCCCCGGTACCAAGATGGCCTTTGCTGGTTTCAAGAAGGAAAAGGATCGTGCCGATGTTGTTGCTTACTTGAAGGTAAACAAAAATGATAATAGAATGAAAGGGAAGAGAGAGAGTTGCTAACACTGATCATAAACTATTATAGGAGAGCTGTTAAATTCTGTATTCTATACACTCCCACTGTTTATTAATGTATTAAAAGAATTTTTTAGAAATAAATCAAGTATATATAAAGCGACATTTGTTATAGTCACATCACTTCTATCCTTGTCTTTAATCCTTCATAATACTTACATCATTCTGACCCTGGGTGTAAGTTTTTTTTTTTTTAGGCCAAAGTTCGGAGTTGAATTATGGACTGTCGGATCGTCTAAAGTTCTTTTTTTTTTATTCCAAAAAGATCTATTTCGATTTCTTTTCCATGTTAAACATGTGTAAATCAAAGTCAGTGTTAAATATGGAAAATGCTGAGGTTGATCTAAACAAGGACATTGACAATACTAAAAGACATAAACAAAGATCAGCAATCATGACAAAACTGTTTGTTTGTGTATTCAACACAACAATACGTTAAGAGGGAGAGATAAGCATCGTTTGGATGCTTTATTTTTGATGATTTCATATTTTATAGGCTAAAAGGCAACATGTCTGATTTAAAAAAGAGGAGATATGTTTATTATAAATGTGTATGTCTTAAAAAAAGGAACGGAAGGGGGGGACGTAATTTTATTCTTCTGCTTAAAATAAAAGAGTGAATATATAGATTCATAAGCAGTTTTCAAAGTTACCTCTCATAGAATTTCTGTTGGTTCGTCCAGTGCTTAAATTGCTGCTTAGAGATTGTCTCTTTAAATCAATTGACATTGCCCTATTGCTTCCATTACGTTCTATTGACAATGTTAACATACGTTTATTACATAACAAGGATTTACCTTTTAAGAAATCAGTAGGACCATCATAAGGACGAATTTTTGCAAGTGCATGTGTTACATTATCAATGTAGGCCTTTTTAGCTATATACACGTTCAGTGTTGAGTTTTCTCTCTTTTTTAAAGTCTTTACCTGTAGCTGGATGCTCAAAGATGATCAATGCACGAGTATCGGATAACCACTTAATCTTGTATCCTCCGCGCATGGATTCGTAGTTCCTAAATATGTCATGTAAATGATGAGTTTTGAATGCTGGAGGAAAATCATAACAATCCAATATGGTGGTTGGTTCATCGACTGGAGGGACTTGAACTAGGAAATGTCAGCCAAGAAGCTAAACAACAAGACATTTACCTGTGGTGTCAAGGTAAGAATCCAAAAGACGACTGGCTCTTTTACTTTTTCTTGCATTTGCTTTGTCATCATCAAAGGACCCATATCTATCATATTGTCTCAAGATATTCTCCCAGTCTTCTTGAGGACATTCATTATCATATTCAGAATAGTCTTTTTTATCCTAAACTAGCATGGTCAATAATTGCTATAAGAATGGGATTCGACTACCAACATAATCCAAGTCATCATCTGTCAAAAAGCTGTTGCGACTAAACCGGTTGCTACTAGGACGACGAGATTGCATAGAAGATCGCTTGGAAGAGAGACTAGCTTCGACTACTATATCACTTGGCCTATACTTGCTTGTGCTATTTCTTCTTGAACCCATGTCATCTACTGTTGGTTCTGATGATGACCAGCTTTGATTGTTGTCTGCTGTACGTCTATGAAGAGGAACATAGGCTGACATACTGTTTCGCTTTGAGCTCATTTCTTTTTCAGGAGTTTGTTGTTGTTTATTATTTATATCCATCGAGAGACCAAAAAAAAAAGGAGTGGAATAAATGCGTATGTTATAATATTTATATATGTGTGTGTGTGTATGTATGTGTGTGTGTGTGGGAGAGTAAAGACAAAAAAAAAAAAAAATTAATGCGGACAGAAAAATTGAAGAAAGCAAGGTCGGACTTGAATAAAAATGGATGCCCATTTTACACTAAAAATAGGTACTTTAATGTTACTTTAATGAAAAGCAAAAAATAAAAAGAATATTGACTTTAATAGGGTGCATAATATCCGCCTCTACCGCGACTATTAAAGTGTAAGAGCCAATGTTATTGCATTCATCATGACTTACCCTCGTCCACGATAACCATACACTGGTGAATGACCATAGTATGGCATATAGCCTCCTCTGAAAGCTCCACCACGGCCTCTGCCTCGACCACGCGCAGAGAAACCAGGAACATTTGTACGCTTTGGACTCACTTTTAATAAGCGAGCTCTGAATAAACTATTGTCCAAGGCAACAGCTGCATTAACAAAACTTGGTTCAGCAAATTCCACGTATGCATATCTATGTAAATAAAAATGCAAATCAGTCTTTCTCTCTTTATTATTCTTATTCTTTCTTACCCTTTAGGATGTCCAGTAAATTTATCACAAAGAATAGTAACTCTATTTATAGTACCACAGGATTGAAAGTGAGCCTGTAATTCTTCAGGTGAAGCACCGTAATCAACCTAGGATGATTATCTCATCAGTATATTTATCCATATAAAAGGATATTCTCCTTTTTTCTCTCTCTCTCTCTCTCTTTTTTTTTCTTTTTTTACATTGCCAACATAAATTGAACGACTGTCAACTGCTTCTTTATCTTTTTGGAGAATATATATTCATATTATTTTTCCTTTTTTTGACAGCAACATCTTTTCCTAGACTCACCTTCTTCAGGATGCATTGACTTTTCAACTTCGGCTTGCATATCGCGAAGTTTAGCTGCTTCATTTTCCATTTCCTTAACACGTTGTTTCATAGCCTCCAGTTCCTAATCCGTCGTCAATAATTTTTTTAAATGTTTGTAATTTGATTTACCTTGTCGACTTCAGAAATGTCTCCAGTATTGTTAGCAGCATCATGGTTGTCGTTATCAGCGACCTTGTTGATTTCTTGATTAACCGTTGTCTTGTCAGTTTCACTCATGTTTTATAAAATACGCGATCAAATAGAAAAGAAAAAGAAAAAGTTTTCTACAGTCAACACTGGGCTTTCTCTCAAATACAATGTTCGCTCCTTCAAAAAAATTTTTACTCAGATAGAAAGAGGATGATTGGTTCAAATTCATTTTCAACGAGTAATGAAGGGGACACGTCTTTGCCAGTGTATTGATTGCTCTTGGCTCATTACAGTTTTGTGAAAAGAGACTTTAGTCCATTTTGATAACCATAATATCGTATGTCATTCCAAGCAGACATCTAACCATATGGTTTTTTTGGACAACATTTCTCTCTACTTTATCTTTGTACTGATAACCCAGTGTATTAAATATGACGTATACCTTTCATCAAATCTGCATTTTACTTTTTACCCATGCTGTTCCTACACCTAGTATATCAATGAATAAACCATGATCGACTAGTAACGACACTGATACTCAGTTTATTGAATGTATATACTTTTGTAAAAGCTTTTTTTTTACTGCTCCAAAAACTCCCTCTGCCAGCACGGCCTGATTTGATCGACTTGATTCCATCGTGAAATAAAAGCGCGACCAAAGGCACACATGACCACACACCCTTCGCATCTATTTAATGAGCAAAAGCTCACAAAAAGGTTCACGCGTAGGATGAAAGGGACGCGTCGGACATTTTGAAAAATTCTGTTGTTGTTGCTGCTCACAACAGAAAGTACGCGCGCACAGTGATATTTCATAGTTTCCAAAACTAAAACTATCTTTTTTCGTTTTTATGCACAAACTCCCAAAATATTTCTATTCATCATTTGAACGCATACAAAACTTGAAAGAGTACTTTGGTGATGCACTTGACTTGAGAAACAATCACGAGCTTTTGACATTAGCAAAACGCATTGTGATCATTACTCCTCATGATAAAAAATATTATTCGACAATGTGGCAAAAAGATCCTCATTACAATAGAACTATAGTACTTGAACTGAACAAAGTAAAACACTACATAATATATCATTTTTTCAATTCCCCTGACAGAGGACAATGTTTTTGTGTTTAGTTCCTTGACGAGCTTCAATGTTTTACAATGAGACAACAAAACTTTCTACACGTCCTTTTTGTGTCTCGTTCACTGGTAAGTAATCTAATGAGCTTGAAGCGTGTTTTACTGATCAAAACAAGAGTCTCACAGGAGAATGCACAAATACGGCCATGAATGAATTCAAAACGAACAAAGCATGGGCACAACTCTTTGAACAGTAAAGATATATTTAAATACAAAAAAATCTTGCCTAATGTATTCCTTATCAAAGGGTTGGCCCCAGAGCATTTGGCAAGCTTATTTTGGATCATATAGTCATCACTAGACTCTCCGGTGGCGGATATTTCCAAATTTCAGGTACACAATATCATCCGTTCAAATGATAATGTAATCTTATACGATTCGTACACAAGGATACCCTATAAGTAGTTTGCCTAAACCCAAGATAAAGAAAAAAAAATTCAAGAGGAAAAGAGCGCCAGAAGAGTCCAAGGACGAGACGGTTGTCCATCCGTCCAAACGTCCTAGATTATCAAGACGACACAAGAAAAAGTTAAAAATAGCAGAACAAAAACAAGAAGAGAAGCATACAGCAAAGCAGCCCATTCCAGATGAATTGTTCATCAATCGTAGATCTATTCGCTGTATATTGTCAGAGATAAAGGATATTGATGGGGAATTGATGACACAACCTTCTGATAATGGTAAATATTGCATTGTTATTACATGATCTAACTGTATCCTAGATAAGGGGCTGAAAGAGAAAATCGTGGGCTTTCTCAAGCATATCTTTCCAGAAGAGTTTTCCACTAAAAACAGAAAGGTAAGTACACACAATGTAAAAGGGGGAGGACACGTTGGAAGGAGGGTTTTACTAAAACCATCAAATAGAGACGATTTTTACAAAAATATCAATCTATTCATCAAATTGCTACCAGCATATACAAAAGACACCATAGGAATAAACCTCGTCATCTGTTCAACCTTATATGTCCTAGAAAAGTAAGTTCTCTTATCTTGCATATATGCCCAAATCGTCCTTATCCGCTCTTGTTAGGAATTTGATGGAGACATTATGGATATAGTGCTTCCTCATGGCAAGGTAATATACAATATACTTAATTTATATAATGAACTCATTTATTTTATAATCCCAAAAGGTGATATTGTTTATAAAGACACAGTTAAAAAACGTTTTCCCACTCGAATTCTGGGGTTCTCAGCATAACTTTGATGTGATCTGTAGAGGTATGTTTTTATATAGGCAGTACAAGATAGAGACTAATACCAAGTCAACAGCTGTCAAATGTTATGTGAGCAGAAATATGTATGAAAAGCTATCCTTGAGCGAAGTGTTGCATCAATTCAAAGTAAGTTGATTAACTGTCCACCCTAGTGTTCTCTCATACCTTTTTTTCAGACAAAAGATTGCAAGTGGTTATATACTAAATCAACCGAAAAAATGCCCTTGTCTGCGTCTCAAAAGGGACATACCCTACTCACTCAAGCTCTTCGTTGGGTGTTTCACGGCTACATTGCTGTCCTGATTCGACAATTGATGTATGTCACTCCCTTTTCTGGTGAACAAATCAAGCTCTTTTACTTTAGAAAGGATATCTGGTGCAAGATCAGTGATCGATTTCTGAAAAAGGTTGTAAACCAAGAGTTTTACAAGCCTGTTGACACACATACTCTCCATACTATAAAATTGGGTATCAGTAGAACGAAGCTGGTCCCCAAGAAAAATGGATTTAGACTGATTGCTAATATGAAAAGAACAATCACTTTTGTAAATACTCCCATCATATGGTCGCACACTTTTCTAAACTCACTCTGACCTTTAGACACAAACCAACAGACTTGAACAGGGCTCTATCAATAAGAAATTAAGCCCAGCATTACCCATATTCAAGTTTGAACAGGTACGGTCTTTTTTTTTTTTTCTTTTGTCATATAACTTACCTTTTTGTATTAGCAACAACCGGGTCTGTCAGGAAGCGCTGTCACCACGGCTCAGCTTTTTGAGAGATTGAGAGAGTACAAGCAAAAGATGCGAGAAAGGATGCAACGTGGGTTGGTTCAAGAAAAGTAGGTCATCTTTCACATCTGATATACAAGCTGACATAAGCCATAGGTTATATTTTGTCAAAATTGATATTGCAAACTGTTATGATACACTGGATCAAGACTTACTCGTGAAAATACTAGAGAATATTTTGGATTCTGTAAAGTTCTCTCTAGTCTATATAGGAATGTACTTACTCATGGATTGATTTAGAAAGAATATATTCACAAATACCTGGAGCTATGGCGTGGATTTTCATTAAAGTCAATGAAGAGAGTAGTTGGGACACCAGGTACAAAAAAAAAAAAAAAAAAAAAAAAAAAAAAAAAAAGATGACGCCTAAAATATAATTGGCTTACCTTTCTTATAGATAAAATCAAGGCAATAGACTTTTGTTCAAGAGAGATACGTAGCAGTAGCAGAAAGAAGGATTTCATTATTGTTGATATGGTAACTACATGTTCATGAACTATCAGTTCGCTGACGCTCTAGAGTAGAATCAAGGCTATACAAAGCGAGGTTCAGAAATATTGAGATTGGTAAAGGAGAGCATTAAGAACGATGTGCTAAAGGTTGAGTTATTGTAATGGCTAAAGAAATATACTAATATTTTATTATAGATTGGCGGTAAATATTATCGACGACAGAGAGGCATATCACAAGGTTCTTGTCTATCTAATGCTCTTTGCAAGTAAAAAGGCTATACTATCTTTTATATATATATCTTTAATAATGACCCTTGACACATATTTATAGCTTTTTCTTTGGTGAATTCGAGAAACATAAATTAGGATTTTTCAAAAAGAACAGAGATGATGTAAGGCTCAATGACCTTATCTTTGCTATCTAACCTTATTTAATAGCTTTTATTTCGTTTTGTGGATGACTTTATTTATATTACTCCTAGTAAAGAACATGCTCAGCAGTTTTACCAAACAATGGTAACAGGTAAAATAGAATGAAAATGGAAAAAGGATACAAGATAATGACGGTTCAAAAGGGTTAGCAGACTATGGAATTACTGTCAATGAGGAAAAATGCCTTTCAAACTTTGAGAACGATATGGATGAATTTCCTTGGCTGGGTTATCTTTTTAACACTCGAAATCTTAATGTCCATCTTGACTTGACAAATGCCGCTTACTTAGGTTTGTTCTATATGTATATATATATACAAATCCCCACTTATGAAATAGAATAGATCTCGTCTCTACGGTTACAGTCGACTATGTAGGCAATATTGAAAAGACATTGCTCAACAGCCAAGTCAGGTAAATTGATGATAGTATATATAATACAATGGGAGACTTATAATTATAGAAATATCAAAATAAAAATGAACAATATGTTGATTCACACCGACCTCAACACGATCAGATCAATATCTCGCAATTTCAAAGACATCTTTTATCTTTCGGCAAGAAGATTAGAAATACAGACAAGCAAACTATACAAAAGTCCTCGTCGCTTCTTTAACCCACAATTAATCTTGAGTAAAAAAAAAAAAAAAAAAAAAAAAAAAAAGGCTTGCTTAGGCATATCATATCATATTGTACTTATTTGTCTCAATAGATACTATTATAAAAACTGCCAATGTCGTCGAAAAAAGTATACCCAAAACACTAAAAAAGGAAAAGGTGATGATAAATTACTTTGTGATCTATTGGATGGTGTTTCGAAAGAAACAGATGTACAAGGAAATATGCGATGGATTGGAATGGGAAATCAGAGGTCGAAGGTTGGTTGAATAAAGCTCTATTTAACAGAGAGATGATATGCGTAAATAAAGCCATGATTTTTAATTGCATATTTATTAAGCATGAGAGCAAAGGCTTTCGCTTAGAATGAATTATGTAGGATGATAGTAATAGCGATGGTAATAGTACGTATCCTTTGCTTGATAAGGAGGCGGTGGCGAAAGCTCGTCTAGGTTTGGTACCTTTTGTAAACGTATCTCAGTGTCTGTTTTAGACTGTGTATAATTCAATGGTTTGACCTCGGATCTGTCAAGAGCCTCAGCAGACACCTTCTTATGTCTATGATACAAAATGATGCCTTCCAGAGCAATACTCTATGACAAAAAAAAAAAAAGATAAATGCACGTTGGTGATACACTTTGGTTTTTTACGGTGGTTGCTAAAAGTACAGCAGAAAATATCGTATTCAAATGAGCCTGTTGACATGTAATAGAAGCAACTAAAAGTCAGCTGTGAGGAAAGAAGGGGGCCGGGTAATGATACACAACCCATTTCATGCAAGGAGGTTCTATCATCAATTACCTATTAATAGAACAAGTGTAAATAGCTGGTTACGATGAACATTCATTTGCTTAAGGAGAGCTTGAATACGTAAACAAAGTAAAGCACATGAAACTACAAGGACGATCAGTCGTTTCACAGTATGTACTCCCTGAAAGTAAACACCAGAGATGAGGTTGCTGAGTCGATGAAACGGCTCCATCGTGTCCTTAACTTGACGACGGATTAAAGTGAGATCATGCTGCAGTAACTTTGCCTCTGAAAGTGATTGATTCATGATCAGATGAAAGCCTGTACTCATGCGATATACCGATTGGTTCCATACATCTGTAAGTTCTCTTTCGAGATTCTATAGTTTTTATAGTTTAAAATATGCTTCATACATATGACGTAGATACGTTTACTTTGGTAAGCAAGCTCCAGCTCTGGTCTGTTTGCTCTTGTAAAAGTAGAATACGTTCTACATGTTGATTTAATGTATTCGATTTGGTGAGCAATGAGTCAAGTGTTTCATCTATTTTCATCGCTTGATACAAGAACGAATCCTGCAGAAACATCTGTACTTGTTCAACGTGACGATTGACCATATCGTTATATTGCAAGATGGATAACTCTGTCTGGTTTTGCAAGAGTACGAGTGTTTCAAACAGTAGCTCAACCTGATGAGCCATTCTCTGATAATACATGTTCGTTTTCTCTACATGCTCAAAGATGTCCAATTGTGACTCCTTTAACTTGTCCAGTCTCTTGAATTCTTCCTCACGCCACTGAATAAGGTACCTTTGTTGACTTGAAAGGATGTTGAAGTTTTTGACTTGATTTAGAGTGATGTTTTCATGAAGTCTTTCAAGAATCTCTTTCTCCATTGGATATTTGATAGCAAAGCATATCAAGACTAGATTCAGACATGAGTATATACATGATTAAATTGTTTTTATACCAATGTCACGAAAGTAGCCTATTGGTACAAAAAGTTAAAATGAGCGCATCTATATATCACCGTGTAACTTTACCACTATAAGTAGTCCATGTCTGCGGTGACAGAGAGAGTTGTCTATTATGAGTAATAAGAAATATGCTGTATTATTATTATTATTGCTTACTGAGTGCATTGAACAACTTGTTGATGAGTATTTAAGATATTGCACTCACTTGGTACGTTGATCTTGGCCGACAAAAGTTCACATAAAGTGAGCATGACTGCATCTATTGATAAATAATTTACTTTATTAAAAAATAATATTATTTATCAATTAACCAAATTACACTTCATATTGTCAACTGGGTTATCTCCTTCTAATGATTGACATCCTTTGGTCAACTCAAGTGTCGCTTTCTTATAACAATCATTTTCGTTATTTTGTAAAGCCTTGAATAGCTCTAGTTTGTATTAGTTACACAAAGCATAAAACAGGTTTTATTGCATGCCTAAACCATGATTAAACATGATTTGTTCTTTTGTAGAGAATACTACTGCTTATATATGATTATTAAGTATACAGACTCAACTATGCTTACTTTCTTTAATAAGAAGCGATGGTTCAATAAGAAACAAAAAGATGATCAAGATCAAAGCAGGACTCATGAAGAAATAAAAGAAAAAGAAAAGTATAAATTTCATGAGGAGATGAAAAAGTGTGATAATAAAAAGGGAAAAATAAAGGAGTTATTTCTCCCCTTTCTTTTTCTTTTTCTTTTCTTTCTTTATAAAAGTATGGCCACTTTAATTAAAAAAAGACAAAAAGTGAACAAAGTGGTATGTTCAAGGAGAAAAAAGGGGAGTTAAGCTAACATCTATTATCACAGCCACAGCCACAACAACAACAACAACAACAACAAGAAGAAGACTCTATCATGAATGACCCAGTCTTGTCTAGTCTCTGTCATGAACCTGTAGAGTACCCAATTATCAATTGCCTTTCCGCCGAAATGATTGATTCTCTTCAATCCGTAAAACATACATGCCTTCAAGTTCTTGATGCATTATTAAAACAAATGGTCGATACATATTCACCTCAAAGACATCGTTCATCCATGTCACTGTTAGATTCTATCTCTCAAAGCACTAGCCTCCTATCTAATCCCTCCATGACTCGTAGTCATTCATCACCAGCAAATATGTGTGATATACACAAGGCATTAGAAAGCCATGCATTGAATTCCACTCAGGATTATACCCTCTGCTGTACATTGGCAGCCTTCTTGAATGATATTTATAGACTGTTAGAATTAAACGATATTTCAAATCAAGAAGAGACCTCATCCGATGGTCAAGATACCTCATTACTGCAGCTCCAGCAGCAAGTGACTGTCCTTCAAAGCAAGAAAAAGGAGGGACTCAATTATGGCGCTGCCACTCAGGAAATGCTAGTTATTTGGCAAGAAATGGACCGTCTGATAGACATTGTCTGTCGACTGATCTCTCAAGAAGAGAAGAAGGCACCTCCTGCATATGAAGATACTGAGCAACCTCCTGCTTATAATATGGTTCATGATTCGACATTGATTGAATCAAATAAAGATGACTTGGATGACTTATTGAACGCTATTCAACAATTATCTTGTGTTGCACCACGACTAAACAATCAGAGAGCTCATTTGACGAATAAACAAGTAAAGAGACTAGCAGAAGAAACGCTGCTCAAGTCAATAGAACGATTGCAAGCCAGAAGAATGGACGATCAACGTGCTAGCTTAAAGCAAAGGGACATGCTGCAACATTTAATACAGCAAATTGAATTATCTGCGTCAAGGTCATTTGATAATCAGCGAGTTCAATTAACCTCACAACAGCAAAAGTTTTTTGATATCCATCACATCATTCATCGTATGCATAAGCATAGATATACCAATCAAGTAAGATAATGCCTAGTATATTTAGATGTATACTAATATAATAATCCAGGATGCTGTCTCTTATGAAGAAAGGCTTGTCAATGATCTTAAACGTACAACAGACTTGCTGGTCAAGTCAGTTCATCGTCCGGCATATTCAAAGCAAAGATTTCAAGTTAGAACAAGTTTCTTTGACATGCTTCGTAAACAAAAAGAAGACAAGGAAAAAGACTTGGACCAGTTATTTCAATTCATTCATAAATCTACAAAGCATCAACTTAATAACCAAAGAGCAAGCTTCACTCTTTGATTCCCTGTTTGTATATGCATGCATAAATAAACAATAAATCGCAAAATATTTTTGTATCGTAGGCTAAGGAATCGACTTTTGGTTCTTGCAATACACACCAACCCATCCATTTTTGCCAGTCATGATTGTTTGCTTGGGATGTTCGTTTCCGTATATGTTGGTTCAGAAAATAAGGTTGAGTGACTTTGTCGTAAGTTCTCTTGCTTCTTTGTCAATATGTCTTGCACTGACAAAGCTGTAGATGGAGAGGCGTCTAATTTTCTCCATGATCTGATCAATGGCAGAATGATCTCCTACATGGTTTTTGACGTATTGGAGATCTTTAAAGATTTCAGTAGCTCTCTAAGATATGGATTGTAGCCAACAGTAAAAGAGATACCCAGTAATTCAATGCTTGCTCTCTTAAACGCCTGGTCTTTTCACTGTCTTTTAAAGCACGTTCATTAGGCTTGTCTTCACAATAAAAAGCATCGTTTAGACCACCATTGTTCGTAAAAATAAAATCAAGCCTGACATTTTTTGTCTCTGCATCTATAAAACCCATTTTTCGTAACGACTTGACAATTAAGGAGTGACATTCAGATCTGTAAAAGAAAAGAAGAAAGTTAGAATAATTATCTTAATGATACACACTCGTCTAAACCAACCTCCTTTGACACTCATCAATATACAAAAAATGAGATATAGGATTGTTGCTTTTCGTTTGATATCATCATATTTCATACCTTTTAGTTTCATAACCTACTTGTCCATTAAATATAAAATCAAAAAGATCCCCGTAAACGTTCACCTTATACCAATCTTCGTTGTGATCGCCTGTTAAAACACTACGATGCCACAGATTGTAACTAACATGCAGAAGTAAAACTATCAGTAGATAGTCTACAAAAGTCAGAAAATTAACAATACTTACAGCTTTTGTACCGCCAATTTGATATATGGAAGTTCGGAATCATTACAAAACGGATCAATCTTCTCAACAGATTGGTAGAGATTTTTCTTTGCACGGCAGTTGCTGATGATATTTAAAACTTTGTACTCTTCATTCTTCAGCGTCATTGGCAGCGAAAGACGATAGTGCTGGCAAATACCATCAACCACAGTTCTTAATCGTTTGGGTATTATTGCTGTTCGTGTCAAGTCCAATACGCCATTAGTACCACTGTTCTAACATGATTAATACAAAATTGTCTTGTTTGGCACTTTATCCAGCTCCTTTATTTACAAATTCTCATTCAGCATCGTGACTTTATTCCCGCAGTTAACGTCTTTGAAGTCGGCTGCTTTGAGGTACTTTCTCTTCTTTGGCTCAGGCTGCTGCTCTTCACCGTTACTGTTATTTTCATTGTGGCTAGTTCCAGCTTCAAGTATTTCATCATATGCATCTTGTACTAGGCTGTCTTTCAGTATCTTCTTTGATTGCTATAAAAAGAGAGAGAGAGAGAGACTGTTAGTACCGAATTGGATAAAAACCAGTGACAACTGTGTCAAAAGCATCTTTTTGATGTAGGAGTTGATCAAGGACAGAGCAGGCCTCGAGTCAATAATAATGTCCACAGTGCCACGTAGTGCCATCGCTCTTTTTTTTGCAGCATTTGGCGCATCGGGATCATTAGCTTTTTCATCCCAGAATAACCATAAAATTTCTTTTACCTTGGATTTTGTTGTGCTAGTTTCATTGAAGTGATATTGTGCACTGAACATCTCAAGCATGTTCATATTTGTCCATCTTTTTGAGGGAATTGAATTTAAGTCATTCCTTAAAAGATCAAGGTCAACTGCAAAAAAAGATAGTTCAGAAACTTTATCTCATTTTTTCCTCCAGTTATTGTTTTGTTGACTTGCCTTCTTCGAATATTTGATTCAACATGTTTGACTTCAACGACATGATCTACTTGGATCTTTTCAAACATTTATAAAAGAGAAACACTACGTACACGCGAAAATACACGCGAAAATACACGCGAAAATAAATTAGTGTAACGTATGCATGATTGTTTTTTTGGGTTTTACTCTCTTCATGTCTGTCAACACTCATTCTTGTTGTTGTACTTCTTCTGGTTCTATTATTATTTTCGTCAATTTCAGATAGAATCAACTCTGTACCCAATCATATATTCGCTATTTGCTCATCTGTTAAATGGTACAGATTCTCTCTATAAGAGCGATAAACAGCAAGAAGATTGGCGATCTCAGCTGTTAGATTATCTTGAGACATTGAAGAATGTTCTGTAACAACAACTCTGTTTTCAGTTGCAATGTTAATAGCATCAACTTGCTCAAATGACACAATATTTTCTTATAAATGAAAGTAGGTTTTAGCATATATTGTTTACAAATATATACACATTGCAATTTACCTTTGAAAGGAGCTATTCCAGCATATAAACGATTGAGCAGATACATATGCTTACAAGCAATGTTATTGTACCTGAAATTGTTACAGGTACAGCTCTTCATTTCGCTTTTCAGTACAGTGATTTCATGTTGAAGTTCTATATTGCTGAACGACTGGACTAGGTAAACTTTAGGTGCGCCACTTTATGTAATCATATCAGGAATACACTCCATGTTGATTTAATTGACTTTTATTTGCCTCGCCCTTATTCTTCTTTCTTCAGGACCCATCCTACCAATGTTTAGCATCAGCCTTTGTATATTATGGAGGTAGTCCTCTTCAACATCATTCATTAGTATGAATATCAGTCTGTCTACTCTTCTGTTCTGCTTTCTTTTCAAATATGTTGACTCTTAGGCTTATACAGCTTTCCAACGTTCCATTTCACGGCATATTCTCTGGAAAGATATCAACAACCTCTTGCATTTGCGAAAGAGGTACCTCAATACTTTGAGGGGATGGTCTTATAAGGGTTGATACGTAAGGTAAAAGACACGTTTATTGCTTTATCAAACGAATACAGTATTCTTTATTATTATCATTGTGAATTAAACTTTCAGGTACAGCGGTTAGAGTGGCATTTGATGGCTTAAAGTATTGGCCCATATATAGAAATTACAATTTTAAAGTCCCCTTAAGTAGTGAGTGTATAAGGGGATGCGCATTTTCGCGTGTTTCTTATTGAATCACAAATTTGGTCTACGTCATTCAATACTTTTTGACGAAGATTCGTAATCTTTTTTTTTTTTTTTTTCTCTAATAAAAGAGTCTATAGTTAGTCTAACTGAATCGCCTCTCAAGCTGCTTACTTTCTACTGATATTCCATACCTCTATTATAAAGCACGTAGAACATAATAGAGAAGATAGTGAAAAGCAAACATAGAAAGGTAAAATATGAAAATTTATATGTCTGGAAGGATGATGGATCTCTCGCCTTTGTAAGTTGTACATCGCGGCCGTGTATCGTTGCTCCCTCACTGCACAGGTATCTCATTTTCGCGGAAACTATTCGGGAGGCATTATCTCTGCATATGTCTGGGAGTAGACCTTCGGCTTAAATGAGGAATGCCTCAACTTCCGGACTTTTTTTTTTTTTTAGCGTTATCGACTAATACTTTCCATCGATGTACCACAACTACTGTAACATTCTTGGTAATATATATACTCTTGTATGAAATACATTTCTTAATTATTTATTCTTTTCTATTTATACCTTAACAGAGAATGATTACCAGGAACTTTGAAATCATCAAGCTTATGACCGATATTGCCAAAGAAGACAATTTAGTCTTCCTTTCCTCCTCGCTGACTCCTGACATGTGCTACAGAGAGGATACACCATACTCCTCCCAATCCAGCTCAAGCTCGTCATCGTCTTCTCAAGAATGGCTGGCCCAGGAAAAAAAAAGCAAGAATAATGCAGAAGGTTGATGATACCATTGCTACCTTTGATGATAACGGTGAATATTTGGATTACTCCTGGAAGGACATCGTTTTTTCTCCAAGAAATTAAACTCCTAAAAAATCTCAGCTTTTTATCGTATACCATCTTCACCCACAAATAAATGAATAAGCTGTCATTTTCATGCAACTTATAAAATATGCACGAAACTGCTCCTCTAGAGCATCTTCATAATTTTTATCGACATTAAGAGATTTGAAGGCTGCAAAAACAAACATCCAATCTGATAAAATTAACATTAGCTGGAATATTACATTTAATTAGCACACCTCTTTGGCGACTTTTCATGATAATAATATGATATATAATTCAAAAGAATGTTTATTTGAAATAAAAATTTATACTAGAATAGTCTCTTATTATAACAATTAATGATTTGGGGTTTAATAATAGCAACATTACGAAAGGACAAGCTGCATGCATCCTTTTCCCCAAAGAATACAATCAAAAATGAAAAAGAATGTTTGGAACAAATTGAAAGCAACACTATAGAGATGTATATTTGTCACTATGGTGACCCTCATCGTTCAGCTTTGATTCCTGTAATATATGTAAATCAGCACCCCTCGCATTACCATCTATATCCAATACGAATACGTCAAGGGAATCAACGCCAGAGCATACACTCTTATGCAAGTACTGTAGGATGTAACGAATGTAAATAACTCGCGTTCTTACTGCCACTTTTAGATGGAGATCATGATTTAATCACATTTCTGAATACCATTTTTCGTTGTGAGTCTCTTGATAAGGCCGGCACTACATGCAACAGAAAATAGGCTAATGCTATGAGCGCTTCCTTGGGGTGCTATCTATGTTGTCAATTGACAACTTCACATTATTAAATTCTAATCTAAGGCTGTCCAGTTCACTCTTTGATATAAAATACGAATTTATCATAACTATACATGATTGATCTTGGTTCATTTGTTGATCAAACTGACAACAAAAAATTAGAATAAATATCAACATTTCTTTTTATCTCTTTCTTGAAAAGAAACAAACATAATGATTTTATAAAAGTCATATTTACCTTAACTCTGCAGATTGAAAAGGTTTTTCTGGGTGATATCATACGTAATAGATAGAGATAGTGTCTATAGTGTTTTTCTCCTGATAATGATGATGAACGTACGTACATATACGAAAAATTCAATATTGGATGAAATTTATATTCAGATTTCAAACTACACCTCATGATTCAGAAGCGTAGAAGACGAATCTTCTGCATTCAAATATTGGGCAAAGAAAACAAGACCAAACTACATGTTCCTGACAATAAAGCGTAGACGAGTCAAAGACGAGCATAATAATGTAAAGAGTGTCAGAACGCGTCATTTATTTGTATTAGATAAAAAGCACTGGGGTGAAGTGTTATAACATTTAAAAATAAAAGTAAAAAATTCCAACTTTCTAAACAGTACGATTAGTTGATGCTATCGTTAATCAAATGGTTATATACAAGACGATCTTGAAGATATGGAAAGAACAAGGATGCATAGTAATAGGATACGCTAGAAAGTCGGATATCCCTCTTGTTAAAGACGATGTCAGAGTTAAAAACATCCAGAGTATGATAGATATACTTCGCGAGAGATCAGGAGCAGATGAGGTATATGTTTCATCGTGCACCAACTCCACTGAACCAATTGCTTCTCGTGATATCAATGTCAACCAAGATATGATTTCGTCTTTGCATCAATGCAGTGGTGATGCTCAGGGTAAGTAAGAGATATCAAAATAATGCATTACATAACTAACGTGTTCGTTGTAAAAGACATGCTTAAGTGCATCCGTATAAAAAAAAAAAAAGCGCCTGTAGTGATCGTATGCCTCACTTATGCGGGATTCACGACTGATCCCAATGATATGAAGGATTTTTTAAGGTAATAAGGTAAGGGTAACATCATCGCTTAGAGTACAGAAGTTAAAATAGATATCATAAGAATATAAGACATGTGGTGTTTGATAATTATGCAAACAAAAGGCAATTCTGCACCTATTCTCATGATGAAGTATTGGATAATCCGTACATTGCTGAGAAGCTTAAGTGTAGTAGAGCTTTCTGGTGGAGTAAAGTCAAACAATAGTAACACTGAGGCGCAACATCATATATATCAAAATTATACAAAAATATGGTGAAAATACTCGAAATCCTACCAGAAGTTTCAAAGAAACAAGTATTACAGTCCGTTTTTTTTAGTAAAGTATCTAATGCCTACTGTTAATCCTTTATTTGACAATATTTGCTATTATTGTTCTATAGATAACGATATCTATTTCGAGAGATTATTATGTCATGAAAGCAAGTATATACGTTGTCAACATGCTTGTATCAAATGACCCATTCACACACATATACAAACACCATACACTTGTATATATGCAAATAAAGTTATAAAGTGCAATTCGTTAGTCTAAATGAAAGCGATTTATAGTTGATTGAGGTTGGTTTACTTGAGCCCCACTTATAAATCATTTCGATAGGAATTCTTCATCAACTCTTGAAATGACAAGAGAGATATTAGAGGAATTTACTGTTCCTTTGTTTAGCTTATGGAAGCATTTAACAGAAAATTGCCATTTCTCAATAAAGCAAGTTTCTCAATACAATGCTGATATAGAAGTGCGAGAAGAACGCTTCTTCATCATGAGGGAATGTAAGCAAGTGGAAAGAAGTGGTGTTACTGATGTCTTTTGGCGAGGGTTAAAAAGAAGAGAAGCAGCTGGAGATCTCATCGCCGTTACAATTGATGAATACAAGACTTCCAAAGTTTGTAATGCTTGTATTAACGATCCTCTTGTAAGAATGTCTGAATTGAAAGGCTGTAGTGTCCTGGTTTGCAACACCTGCAAGACATTATGGCAACGAGATATCAACGCTTGCAAGAATATGCTGTCTATTTCTCTTTCGATTTGGGATGGAAGAGATCGGCCTTCCAAGTATAGAAGAAATTAAAAAATTGCCGTGATAAACACGGTTTCCCTTTTGGGATAAAGATTGTTACAGGTAAAAAAAAAAAAAAAAAAAAAAAAAAAAAAAAAAACAAGCTTGATTTTTACACTAGTTCGGCGTGATGGTAGAAATAAATTTCCAGGTGCAATGGTCGGTCATTGAAATTTTCTGCCTCTCTTTTTTTTCCCTCTCTTTTTGTTACTTTTTTTATTCCAAAGACTTCTCTATTAACAAATATGTCTGTTTATAATCATAGACCCATGGGTCCACCTACACCCAGTCGTCTAATGGAATTGCTAGATGCTGTTAAAAACGAATACGATCAGCTTGCTCAAGAAGTCATGGTTTGCAAAAGTCAAAGAGATGAATATGAACATAAGAGTACATTAATACATTTTATATAAGCAAGGAGTTAACGTTATTTTCCTTAGTGAACAGTCAGATTCAAGAAATGAATTTGTTTCAACAAAACTTGATGGACCTTGAACGAACTCAACAAATGATCAAGAAACAGTAAGATTCTTTCTTTTTATTTCCATTCAATCTCATTTTCAAATAGATATGAAGAAGAGATTGCCCGTCTTCGTCAACAGTTGGAACAAGTAAGAAAGTATACAAATATATATTTATAGTGACTAAGTACAATAAAAAAGGTTCAACATTCACAACATAGTGGAGCACCACCTCAACCACCTGTAGGTAGTGCAACATATGGAGGTAACATCAAAATATATATATCCCTTTTTTGTTTTACTTAGATGTGTATAGGCCCTGCTGGATATCAACCACAGCAGCCACCACCATCGCTAATGGATACAAAGCCTCCAGTACATCATCCTGGCTATCCAGTAGGACCTCCACCTACGGCAAGTCCGCATATTCCACCCAATACTGCTCCAGCACCTCCCCATCCTTCGGCTGGAACACCTTATATGAACGGTGGGTCACCCCTTCCTTCTAATGCTCCACCACCACAATGTAAGATAGAAATCATTCTTTATACGTTTACTTACATTGAACAGTACCAAGAGGAGGTAGTCTTACGAAAGGTGGAGCTGGCCCTCAAACACCTAATGAACCATTAGGTGATATCAATCCTGAAAGTGTGCCTGCCAACATGAAGGTGGAAGGTCAAGATTGGTTTGCATTGTAAATGTCTCTCTCTTTTTTTTTAAGATGATTAGTAACATCTTTATTATAGATTTAATCCCAAGGCAACCCGTTACCTCAAGGTTGATCTTCTTCACACATTTGATCATGGTAGTGTTGTCTGTTGCGTCAAGTTTAGCTCTGATGGCCGTTATCTTGCTGCAGGTTGTAATCAGGCAACTTATATTTATGATACTCTTGCTGCTACTCGCGTCGCGTAAGTATGCTTTATGTTTCCCCAGTTTGTTGCTTAAACAATCCCTAGTGTTCTTCAAGATGAAAATGCAGGACGTGAAGGCGATTTATATATTCGCTCTGTCAGCTTCAGCCCTGATGGAAAATATTTGGCAACCGGTGCTGAAGATAAGCAAATCAGAGTAAGTTACTGATGACGTGAACCATCATGAAACTCATACGGTTTAGATTTGGGATATTACAAAGAAGCGCATTCGTGGCATCTTATCTGGACACGAACAAGACATTTACTCATTGGAGTTCAGCCGCGACGGACGCATTCTCGTGTCTGGATCAGGAGACCGTACTGCTCGTATTTGGGACTGGCAAACGCTTCGTTGCTTGCATGAACTGCGTATTAATGATGTTGACCAACAGGATCTGGGCGTCACTAGTGTAGCTATATCACCTGATAGCCGCCTTGTAGCCGCAGGCAGTTTAGATAAAGTTGTCCGTGTCTGGGATGCGGTCACTGGTCAATTACTCGAACGTCTAGAAGGACACAAGGACAGTGTTTATTCTGTTGCGTTTATGCCAGATGGAAAGACATTAGTGAGTGGAAGTTTAGATAAGACACTACGTATGTGGCAACTTGGTACAGGTGAAAGAGGATATGACCGTAGCAAAAATGCCTGCATTCAAGTGTTTACAGGCCACAAGGTAAACAATACATACACAAAATAGGACGTTGGCTGATCTTTTTTCCCTTTAGGACTTTGTGTTGTCCGTTGCAACAACACCTGATGGTAATTGGATTGTATCTGGCTCAAAAGATCGTGGTGTGCAGTTTTGGGATCCTCGTACGGGACAAACACAATTCATGCTTCAAGGTCATAAGAATTCAGGTTAGGAATATAAATACAAACATGTAAACAAAAATAACGTATCTTTTTTTTTTTTTTCCTAGTTATTTCTGTTGCTACCAGTCCTGGACATAAGCCAATGTTTGCTACAGGCTCGGGTGATAATCGTGCACGTATTTGGAGTTATGAGCCTTTAGGACCTTAAATGATTTTATGTTTGTTAGAGAAGTTGATAATAATAATAATAATAAAAAAGGATATAAATTTTTTTTTTCTTTTACTCCCACGCATAGGAAAATAAATAATTTTTTGTGTGGGGAAAATCAAATCAAAAGAGAAACTCTAGGACCAGAGTATGACAAAATGAGGCAAGTATCATTTACAATGCAACATGCATTCAAATGAAGAAGTGTAGAGTGAATTAAAACGGTCGATCTTGGTTTTGCCTAGAGACAAGATATATAAGAAGACTGTAAACATATGCATACTTCATGTGATCATAAAGGGAAAAAAAAAAAAAAGATTGTACTCATACAAAAAGAAATTTAAACTTTTCTTTTTCCTTTTTCCTTTTTCTTTCTCTTTTCTATACTAAAACATGACTGTGAACGAATCAAATACTTGTATGAGTGAAGAAAAAACATATCCAGTTCCTTCAAGATTATTAAATGACAAGCAACTCCCCAAGCCATTTATTTCGAGCTTTGAAGAGTATCAGAAAATGTGGGAAGAGAGTGTGAATAATCCGAATGCATTCTTTGGAAATGTAAAGAAGATAACTATGTTGTCATGCTTGTTTACTTACATATAACATAGCTTGCTAAAGAATTATTACATTGGTCAAAACCATTTGAAACAGTTCAAAGTGGTAGTCTAAAGGAGGGTGATGTTGCTTGGTTCTTGGAAGGAGAACTGAACGCTTCATTCAACTGTGTTGATCGTCACGCTTTGGCTACACCAGATAAGGTTTGTTTGTTTTTTTTGTTCTTGAACACGAAGCTTATCTATAATTAGATTGCTATCATACACGAAGGAGATGAGCCTGGAAATGTACGAAAGATCACCTACCGTGAATTATTACAAGAGGTCTGTCGTGTTGCCAACGTGCTCAAGTCACTCGATGTCCGTAAAGGTGATAACGTAGCTATTTATATGCCCATGGTTCCAGAAGCTGTCTTTGCTATGTTGGCCTGTGCTCGTATTGGCGCTGTTCACTCTGTGGTCTTTGCCGGTTTCTCTTCAGAATCTCTCCGTGACCGTATCAATGATTGTGGTGCTCGTGTTATTCTGACATCTGACGAAGGACGACGTGGAGGCAAGAATATTGCCACAAAACGTATCGTAGACGAAGCTCTCAAGAATACTCCCACTATTGAACATGTCTTGATGTTACGTCGTACAGGATCTGAAGTTCCATTTACCCCTGGCCGTGATCTCTGGTGGCATGAAGAAACTGTCAAGGCTCGTCCCTATTGCTGTCCCGAAAACGTGAATGCTGAGGACCCATTGTTCTTGCTGTATACATCAGGATCCACAGGTACACCCAAGGGTGTTGTGCACACCACAGCTGGTTACTTGCTTGGTGCTACTGCTACTGTTAAATATGTCTTTGATTATCATCCAGAGGATATCTATGCTTGTATGGCTGACATCGGTTGGATCACAGGACATACCTATCTCGTCTACGGTCCTCTGTCTGTAGGTGCTACTTCCCTTTTATTTGAATCTACGCCTACGTATCCCACACCTTCACGTTTCTGGGAAACTGTTGAAAAACACCGTGTGACACAATTCTATACTGCCCCTACTGCCATTCGTGCCCTCCGTCGACTGGGCGATGAATGGGTGGACAAATGTGATCTGTCATCTCTTCGTGTGATCGGCTCAGTAGGCGAGCCTATTAACCCTGAAGCCTGGGAATGGTATTATGACAAAGTGGGAAAACGACAGTGTGCGGTCGTGGACACCTACTGGCAGACTGAAACAGGTTCAATCATTATCACACCCTTACCTGGCGCAACACCGACCAAGCCAGGATCAGCCACATTCCCATTCTTTGGTATTAAGCCAGTGATATTGGACCCTACCTCAGGTAAAGAACTTGAAGGAAATGATGTGACAGGTGTCTTGGCTATTTCTCAGCCTTGGCCATCCATGGCACGCAGTGTTTACAACAACCACAACAGATACCTTGATACCTACCTCTACCCTTACAAGGGCTATTACTTCACTGGTGATGGTGCTACACGCGATAAGGATGGGTTCATTTGGATTCGTGGTCGTGTCGATGGTAAGCAACTTTTACATTGAATGTTACAATCATGCTCATATTTTAATATAGATGTCATCAACGTATCAGGACATCGTCTTTCAACTGCAGAAATCGAATCAGCCTTAATCCTTCACCACTCTGTAGCTGAAGCAGCTGTTGTCGGTGGTCATGATGACTTGACAGGTCAATGCATTCACGCCTTTGCTACACTCAAGCCCAACATTGAAGATTCCGAGGGTCTTGAAAAGGAACTGGCCTTACAAGTACGCAAAGTGATCGGTCCATTTGCTACACCCAAGCGTATCTATGTGATCGCTGACTTGCCCAAAACTCGCTCAGGTAAAATTATGCGCCGTATCTTGCGAAAGATTGTCAATGGTGAACATGATTCCTTGGGTGACATATCTACATTGGCTGATCCTTCTGTTGTTGAGCAACTCATCAAACACGTCCATGGAAAGAAATAAAAAAAATTCTTTCATGTTGTTTTGCATATTCATAAAATACATAAAAATAAAAAACAATCGAGTGTATATCATTCGTTCTTTTCTCTTTTTTCATAAATCACTGTTTTGTTATAATGACGACTCTCTTCATAGTAGTTTGATTTGAATCATGTTCAAAACTATTGTATGTATATGATGTAGAATATGCATTTACCCATCTTGGTTTGTGTCTTTTCAAGAAGAAAAAGAGATAAAAAATGCTGTTATTTAGCTATTTAGTTTAATTTATATCAACAAAGAACCAAGATCAATCACATGGAAATTTCACTGGACAGCCTTACATGTAATGTCTATAAGAAGTGCCATACTTTGCGAAAACGCTGTATGAGCTTAACAAAAAAGAAGTTTATTATTAGACCCATCAGCACACCGACTACTGGTGGTACTCTGTGACTGGCGGACCATTACTATCTATTGCTTACTAAATACACTTTTCTTTTTTCTTTACGACTGTCAAAAACAACATGACCACACAACAATTGCCTAAGCTTGGTACTTAAAAAAGAATTAAAACTGATCAAATACTTATTCTCCCATTCAGTATTTGTCACGGGCAACAAGAACAAGCTGAATGAAGTTCGATACATTCTGAATGGTGTTATTGACGTTGAGTCTCACAGTTTAGACTGTAAGTTCGCCCTTGAGTATAGTTGACATGTACTAAATCAATATTTCAAAAGTACCCGAACTTCAAGGAGAGACTCAAGAAATTGCAAAGCAAAAGTCCAAACTTGCTGCGGAAACAGTAAGTCGTACCATTTTGAGCTAAAACAAGACTTTTTGACACTCTTATAGTTAAAGGGTCCTTGTATCACAGAAGACACTGCCTTATGCTTTAATGCTATGAACGGCCTTCCTGGGCCCTATATGTAAGAGGCTCATATTATAAATTCGATTCATCTAATCACTTTATAAAGTAAATGGTTCCAAAACTCTTTAGGACATGAAGGTATCAATAAAATGCTTGCAGGCTTTGAAGACAAATCTGCAGTTGCTCTCTGTACTTTTGGATACTGTGAAGGTCCTGGACACGAACCCATTATCTTTGAAGGCAAAACGACCGTAAGTCTCGATATGTTTGCATTGAATCATGTATTCATTTTTTTTTTTATTTCAGGGCAAGATTGTACCTGCACGAGGACCAGGTACCTTTGGCTGGGATGCTATCTTTCAACCCGATGGATATGATCAGACGTAAGTAGACTGTGGCATGAAAAAAAAAATTTTATTTATATATATATAATAGCTATGCTGAACTGGATAAAGAAATTAAGAATTCTATTTCACATCGTTCAAAAGCCTTGGATGAACTAAAGAAATACTTTGAACAAAAGAAACAATAAATCTTTGAATATAGACACATAGAGTGACATATAAAGTTGTTAATGCCTGTAACTATCAAGTATCTTCTCTAAAGGAATGGAGGGGCGACAATAAACATCTATTAATCGGGTAACTGGTGTTATTTAACTGAGAGCAGTAACATTGCATGAGTCTTGGTCAACAGGAGGGATGAGCGGTGGATTTACCCTTGTGATACCACTAACGCCAGGAAAGAATATAAGATGGTTATAGACTATCACACAAAGTTCTGTAGAACTACACGAATTTTTGGTAATATTTATATTGTCAGGCGCTCTGCTTTATAATGATCATTGCAAAATATTGTCAATCAAGTAAGTACGCTGTTCACAATGATTGCTTTGGCTTGGCTATGTTTAAATAAGATAAGCGTTTTGTTTAATCTAACAAATAAGAACAACTGTCTATATGTATTACGAAATAGCCCAACTATGCCAGAGTGTTCATATAAGGCTGCCACATTTGACGTCAGAAAAGACTCTATCCTTCGAGTACTCGGAAAAAAATAATGACAATGTCTTAACAAAGAATAATCCCTTTTGGTCACATATTGGCTCATTTTTTTGAGCTAAATCGATTAAGGATCAAGCGCTCTCCTAGAAGACCTTTTATGGTAAAAATATTATTTACTTATTAAGGAGTTTTTTTTTTTTTTTTTTCCCTCTGAGGGCTCCGTCTGGAGCTTGTCTGGAGCTTGTATAATCTATTTCTTGTCCTTTCAAAGGGCAAGTTGGATTTGATGTTCTAATTTGAAATTGAATGATGTTTATTAGGAGTCTTGCATCCAGACACATGGCTGAATAGATACGTTTCTAGTGTCTGTGCATTCAAACTGTGGTTTCAGTTCAAATAAACGGTCGATTATGGTCCCTTGCCCCTTTTTTCTTTTATTTTGTCTGGGAAAACAGCTTCAGTATTTACAAGGCTTATTAATAACGAGAATAATAATGAAAAAAAAGGGGGAGAGCCAAAATTGACAAACAAAATTATTGGGAGGGAACAATTCAGTTATCAATAAAGAATATTGAAAAAGCTGTTTGAATAAAGGAGGGAAATCACCTATAGTCTCTAATGGTAATCAAGTGGTTGGTTTTCTTTGTAAGTTTGGATTAGTGATTGTATGAAATACAGTATTTCTTACTACCATTTCACCTTGCATAATTTGTTTATATTGCCGTATTTCTAAGTTTATATCGACATATATTTCGTACAGTGGACTCTCGATTACAAAATACAGCAATACCATTTTCAAAGTACCTCACAACCACCGTATAAGCGTTATTACGGAATGTCATTCGTGCTCCCGATAGATATTCCGTAATCGAGAGTTTACTGTATACAACCCAAAGTCATCTTAAACATAATACCTCGTCCATTGATTCATGGCATTTGTGGTCTGTAATAGTTGATGACGCGTTATGTACTATAGATGCAACTGGCTGACAACATTTATTCTTGCATATGAAGGTCAATTTCTTTGTTCATTAATCCTTTATTCCATCTTGGCCAATTATTGTGTTTCTGGATTAAATTGTTTGATGTTACAAACATATCAGCGAAAGAATCCTCAAATGCTTGCCAGCCATTGCTCAACAAAATGTCCAACTGTGCAGTAAGTTCACTAGTCATCAGAAGAGCCAATTGATCTTATATTGTACGATGACTTAAACCTCACCAAAGTAATTTGTACGCACTTGTAAGTTATTCAATCTCTATATCAGTTGATACCAAGTTGGCATGTAATGGTAAGTGTGTGTCATTTTAACACTAGCCAATTTTACAACTTATGCATGATAGGGTGAAGAAACAAGCTAGCTCAACAAGAAATGTGAAGTAGGACAGTGTTGCGTTTTTGGTGAACAACAAGAAAGTTACATCATTGTTTATTGAACTGTCTGATGGAATGAACTTCAACCTTGGACTTGACAAGGAAAGAAGTGATAAAGAAAAGATCATCAAGCAATTTGTAAAGATACTAAAAAAAGCTCAAGGCACTGAGTTGCCTTGTCAGTTATATATGAGGTATCACGGTAAGAGCATCATCTCCACTATATATCCCAATATTGAATAGCTAATTAACAAGAATATCTTTATTTTCTAGACTTGAAAATACGTTTTCTTAACATACTTTGAAAATAAGTACATAAAACGTACTTTTGTAACAGTGCCTTGCCTATCCACTCCTTCCGAGCTTAAAAAATTTATTGAAAAAATCCCTGGCATATTTCGATATCGTCAGGGTATTCCTGATCAAATAAATAAACTAAAATATGAATATGAGCCCTCCATTCAATAAAAGAAATTGACTTGATTTTGCAAAACTCTTGATGCTGGTCTCGATCCCTTTTTATAAAAAGGCTGTATGGTTGATACTTGATTTCTTTTGAATTATACTGTTAGCTTCGACTTCCCCTCTTTTTAAAATAATCAGTGAACAAGGAGCCTTTGAGAGGCTTCTCAGATTCTACTGGGTTTTGAAGCCAATTGCCAACGTTTGATTTTTGACAAAGGCAGGACCAAGAATCAAATTGATGCATAAACTATAAAGAAAAATGCGACCAATCAGATCGCTTTTTGAATGAGCAGTAGTCTGGCACAGCTTATTTAAGCTCTCATAAGCTTCCAGTCTAGTTTGCAAAATATTTGATTGCCAATTCCTTAATGTCTGGGTATTATGAAGTGATACCCATACAGTTCACAAATCCAACCGTGGGTAGGTAGATGTAGATCTTGTATTTTTATCTTTCTGATGACTGCGGTAAGTTTGAAAAATATATATTTCTTCTAGGAGTCTTGTGATGTAATCTTCCAACAGAGGATATGAAATCAATTCAAGGCGCGCTTAGTATATGGGGTTTCTTTCAAGTATTGACTATAAGCTTTTAATCAAGTCTTCAAATGTTACACGCTATGTGACTTCAGCTCCTAAAATAGCAGGGTAGTTTGGTATTTCTTACAATCACCAATCCGAGCTTACGAATAAAATCAACCATTTGATTACCATTAGAGGCTATAGGTACACTTGATTCTCCCCTCTCCTTATCAAGCCTGAATTAAACTCTATTGATAAGCTCTGTTCAATTATTAAAAATGGTGTTACAGGCAGTAAATTGGATGATAAGGCTCACGATAATTGTTGGTTGAGCTTTAATATCTCTCATCAGCAATGCATTGTTTCTTTGGTAAATACATGATTCTCCGCTAGATATACACTATAAAGGGGGGGACAAATTGATGCCATTTGGGATCATGGAGCGTAAGAGAGGGGAGACTAAATTAAATATTACGAAAAGCTGGATTGAACTCCCTATCAAGAATATAAATCAACCATGTCTTCTTGTCTCTCTCTCTCTCTTTCTTTCTCCTCGGTTTCTTTTATTCTCCCTGTTGTGATTAACTTCATTAGAAGAAAGTAAACATGCGCTGAGAAAAGTGTCCTAGAGCAAGTCTTGAGTACTCCTGAGCATATCGCCTTCTCCTTTATTTTCTAAAGCTTAAACCGATAAAGTCTGCTGCTTATCTCTATCTCTCTTTTCTTTTTTTTTTTCTCTCTCTCTCTTTGTTTTTGAAATCCTTTACATATATATATTTTTTCTTTCTTAATACTTTATAATTCATAATAATGACTCACTTGAGCGACTTTAGCTTTCTACGTAAAGATGACAATTATTTATCAATGTGATGCCTTGTACTGATTTACTTTGTTTTCTAGAACGAATGGTATCATTCGCGTATTTGTATATATGGTATACATATAGAGTCTGGACAACAGATCGCTTCAGTTGTTTACATCCAAAAAGATTCCGACAAGGAGAGCTAAAGAGTATAGTCACCCTGCTAATATTGTTCATGATACCATTTCAGCTATTTTATGGTGTGTAATTTCTTATATATAATATTGTAACTAACATTTTAAAAGATATAACATCTGTAAAGATTAAATACGAAGAAGGCTTTGCTAATGTTCTGGGCCACATCTTTACAAAGCCCGAGTTGATGTGGACAAAGGCAGATCAAAATCTTGTCATACCTACAGGTACATATATGCAATGCAAAGTTACCTTTGAGTACATATCAACACTCATCAATAGAGTACAGCTTATGTATTGGCTTCTCCTTACAAACGTATATTTAATCTATTCATAAAATCAACAGTTATTGATCTTTTGTATCTTAGAGGAACACTCGTTCTGTTACAGTGCTTTTGGAACTACCTTGCAAACTCAGTGGCAAAAGCTAGCTTTATGAGTAGTAAGGAATTCATGTTTTATATCTTTTGGTATATCTTTAATCGTGTTTTCCTCTTCATACTTGAAAGCTAATTACATTCTTTTAGGACCTTTACTAGTTTTATCATCTTCCCAGTGCTTCAGTATAACTTTTCTCGTGACATTTATGAGCCAACCTACAAAGAAATTATGCCCGAAATGGTGTACGGCATTGAACTTTTTATCGTTGGCTGTCTCGGTGTTGTTTCGCATTTTCGATTCAAGAAGCTTTTGAACAGTTCCCGTGATACGACAAATGGTAGATCCATTATCCAAAAAATTCGTTATTTCCAAGAGGTGAACAAGGTGCTATCCACTGTACTCTTTGGCCACGGAACACTGCTTACTATTCTCAGCTGTGATGGATTGACAGGCAAGAAGACACTGAACGCACACAAGTTTTCAGCAGATTTTTTTATTTGTAACAGTACGTCTATCACACAAGGGTCTAGCATATAGATTCTAATTTTTATGTATATATGTAGTCAATATGTGTGCTGTTATCACTTGGTTCTGTATGATCTTGATCTTTCATCCAAAGCATAACACTAATCCCAATGGCTCTTCTGGCGATGAAGATGGATTTGGAGATGGCCATACCCCATTGAATAACAATAGCGGCATAAGTAGTACTTATGGTCAAGCAACCACTCTCGTCATTGGAAACTCTCAAGCCTCTAGCGACTGCATGTCCTATTCCAAAGGAAGCGTTCACCCTTTAAGCAAGTCTGGAAATTGCCCAAATTACGATAGTGGTTTCCATTTTGGTCCTCTCCCTATTCCTCCTGACAATAATTCCCCTGAGCTCAACAATCGCAACAACACCTCATTTTCATCTACTGCACCATCCATGACAACCCTTGTATCTCAAAGTGCTGCCAACTACGGAAGTCAAGGAAAGGGCCGCTCAAAGGGGTATAATCACTTGGACTATTACGAGGTTCCCCTGACTGCTGACGATACATGTGTGATGGCCACTCCACTCCAGCCTACTCCCAGTAAACAGAGTCATTTTCATGCTGAGAAAATACAACGGCCACAAGTATCTGTTGAGAGCATTCCAAAGAATAATAATTACGCTAGTCCTAATGATGAATATATTCCACCTCCTCTTTCACCTGCTCGTAAAGGCAGAGAAATCTCAACCATCACACAATCAAGGTCCGAGCTGGCTCGCAGGAAATACAGCCATTCCATGACACCTTCTTCATGCAACGAGGACATGAGTGATTTTGGCGCATCTCCATATCCTATGCCTGGCGCGACTGATTTGTCCGAAAAGACACAGTACCAAATAATGAACGGTAGCATGGAAGGTATTCCTGGTATAGGCGATCAAGTAGATGATTATCATCACCACTCGATGTCTTATAAGAAAACAAGCAGTTTCCAACCTCAACAATACCATGATGATGTTATGTTATCTAGCTTCCGAGATTTTGGTCCTCCTCCTATCTCTCCTTTACTCACAATGGATGGAGAAATGGCAAAGTATCAGTCTTACAGTAAGCAATCTTCATCTTCTACTTTACAATCATTTGGTGTAAAAGATGATAGCAGAAAGTTTGATTTACTACCACCTCCACCTTCTTCTCTTCCTCCGCCTCCTCTATAGTGATGCTTATTACTCTGATAAAATAAAGTTCATATCAACCTTTCTATATTCACTTTTTTTTGTTACTGTAATCAATGACGTTTTTATAAAGCGCATGTACGCTGTATCGTTTTTTATTTAATACTGTTATTGGTCCATTTGAATGGTAGTCCCATAGTTTCTTACCGTGTTGTTATTTACATCGCTTAAAGTCTAGTATAATTTAGTTACATGACTCTACCCAATAAATACTAGCTAAAATACCTTGCCATTGTTCTGACTGGTTGTGTGCGATAGAGTGCTTGTTATAGTCTTTGATGCTATAGTTCCAAGATAAAACAATGGGATTGTGATACCATGAATGACAACAGATGACAATATCATAAAGTATATGATCGGTTCCATCAGCGTACGCACATTATCGTTGATATCTTCTTCAATCGCCATTGTATAGTAGAATAACGCTCCTACTCCGATCGGTCCAAACCAGCCCATAAAGATTGCTTGTCTCCAGTTCGATATGCCGGGTATATAATGGTATAATCCAACAACCACAGGTAGTCTTCTAAACAATAACACACCCATAGCAAGGCCAAGCAACTTCGTAATACCTACTTTGACAAATAGTTTCCAAGGCTACGAAATAGAGTATATCAGTCAGTGCGTATTCATAATGAACAAAGCGTTTACCATCGTTATGCCAATGAATACAAATATACTCAGGTTCGACATCATATCTACAACCTCCGTTATACGTGCATCATCTGTCTCTTCTTTAAACCATTCATCCCAAGTGAAGGCATTTCCAGCAATGAAGCATGCCAAGAGATCATCGCTTCCGATCAGTCCAACACTTCCCATCAAAAATAGCTACGAAAAGAATGAGTTGCCTTGCCCTTTAGTTATTGCAAAAGTGACGTTACAGTAAGCGCAATGGTATAGACCAAAAATGACTCCTTGTCGATCCATTCCCTATATATATATAAATCTAGGTTCATTACCTCCTCCCTCTTTCTTGGTTCAAATCTTACCTTTCTTCGGATAGACGTAATAGCTTCCTAGCCATGTATCCCGTGACAAAGCCAATGATGATGGAAAGTCCAATGTCATAACCCATGATATTCCAAGCCCATTTATAAACAGCTTCGGATGTGCTTGGTATCTGTAAAAGGTAGATCGCCAAGAAAAGAAAGGGGTACCCTAGACCATCGTTCGCCCCGCTTTCAGCAACAATCAGATTACGAATGTTGCGTGGAACGTGCGTTTCTGCAAAATGCCCTTGAACGATAGAATTTGCAAGCACCTGCATTTGTTATATTGTTAATAAAAGTCATCTTTTCACAAGTAAAAACTTACAGGATCTGTGGGTGCGAAACAGGAGGCGATCAAGAGTGATTCTAGCTACAATAGAGGTTTAATATTTTCTGCGTGTATATGCATATATATAACTTACAAAATTAAGAGAAGGGAAAAAGTATTGCACACAGAGTCCACTGACGAGCCACATGAATATCATGACGGGAACAAGCAACATAAATAATGATTTGGCCTCTTTGCGTAAATAGGCTTTTGGTAGTGAGACTCCTGCTGCCATGACCTTTATTAAACGGTGAATACATGAATGCTTTTATAAATCATGATACATACTTGGATGGCAATAACTATTCTTGTAAACTGTCGTAAAAAGTCTTGTTTAGATGCCCATTGGTCCATATTAATCCAGTTGTTCCCAACTGGACCACAGATGATACCATAAAGAACAGCAACGACTATGTAAGGTTTAGGGTCAAGGACCAAATTGTATAATCTGTGATCTCACATGCTTCAGATATGTATAGTTTTTCCTTGATGACAAGTGAACATACGCCATAAAGTAAAATGAATCCTCCAAGTGCTGCAGCAGTGACAGAAATGTTTGTGTCAATATCCATTTATTTACAGAAAATTTGAATAGATAAATTAAATGAAAAAGGGGGTCTTTCACTGCTTCTATTTTCACTTTCTCAATCCTTTTATATATAAAAAAAGGCACAATCAATAAAGAAAAAGGGAAAATGAAATTCATATTTATACTTATTGGAGAAATGATTATAATGACTTTGACTTTTTCGCTTGATACCGGAGTTGCAAGATAGATACAGAGTGGACCATGCATATCTTATCATAAAGAGTAAATGACATCGTATGTATTGTCATTTACTTTAAGAACGAGCTAATTTTGCTAATGGCTGACCCTCTGTCCCTTACATGTTGTACACGTGAGTATTATTCTCATTTTGTAGAACAGTTGACAAAGAAAATGAGCTATTTTTTATATATATTGCAGTATCCATAGCAGGCATCTATGGTAACTCTTAAAACACGGGAGAAATTTATCTTGAATTTTAAATAAATGTACCATGCTTCTTATTATGATGGCTTAATGAAAAACTTTAAATTCATTGTTTGTTCTCTTGGTAGCTCTGCAATAATAAAGACGACAATCATGATCTTCTTTCTCCTCTGGCCAAGTGACTGCTGAAGGAATTAAATTAAAGCAGAAAAAAAAAAATAAAAATTTTCTTTGACAGATCTATAATACTTTGATCAACCATGAAATTAGATGCAAAAGCGCTTCGATATATGTCCTCTGAGGATTTCAGAGTTTTAACTGCCGTAACTATAAATCGCAAGCTAATGTGCTGTACAATTAAAAGAAACTGCTGTAGGTTGAAATGGGTTCAAAAAATCACGAAGTGGTGCCTACTTCCCTCATTGCTCAAATTGCTCAACTAAGACATGGAGGTGCACACAAGATTGTAGGCGAGCTAGCTAAAAGAAAACTTATTGCACGAGTACAGAACATGTCTTGTGAGTGAAAAGTGCGTCAAACATATGATCTATACTAACCAAATCTAGATGATGGATACCGTCTTACTTATGGTGGGTACGATTACCTTGCGCTCAAGACATTCGCCAAACGAGGCACTGTATACTCGGTTGGTAATCAAATCGGTGTAGGAAAGGAATCAGATATTTATATTGTTGCTGATGAAGAGGAGAATCAACATGTGTTAAAACTTCAACGTCTCGGTCGTATGTCCTTTAGAACAATCAAGTCAAAACGAGATTATCTTCAAAAACGTAAATCAGCCTCCTGGATGTATATGTCGAGATTAGCTGCCATGAAAGAATATGCGTTTATGAAAGTGTTGTATGAACATGGATTTCCTGTGCCTGAACCCATTGATGCCAACAGACATTGTGTCGTGATGGGACTGATTGATGCTTTCCCACTGTAAGTAGTTGGACTAAGTACTCAAAGCTGTACTAACATGTCCCAAGTCGACAGATAGAACAAGTAGCCGACCCTGGCAAGCTTTATTCAGAATTGATGGATTTAATTGTCAAATTAGCCCAGTATGGACTTATTCATGGAGATTTTAACGAGTTCAATATCTTGATCAAGAGCGATGGATCACCTGTGCTCATTGACTTTCCTCAAATGGTGTCTACTTCACACGCCAATGCTGAATATTACTTCAACCGAGATGTTGATTGTATCCGTACCTTTTTCCGTCGTCGATTTGGCTATGAAAGTGCGTTATATCCTAAATTTACACGAGATGTCAATAGAGAATTCAGTTTGGATGTTCAAGTGGCTGCAAGTGGATTTAGTAAAAAGATGCAAAAAGAGTTGGAAGACGTAAGTCTATTTGATTGAAATGCAATTATAGACTTATCATTGCTTTAGTATCAAGAGGAAGTGAAAGAATTAAGCGACGAAGAAGAGGAGAGTGAGGAAGAGGAAGAAGAAGAAGAAGATACTGAACATATACCCTCAACGGAAATGACCGAAGAAGAAAAATTACAGGAAAAATTAAGAAATCTTCGATTAGGCAATACAGAGCCTTATGATGAAAATGAATCCGAAGAAGAAGACGACGAAGAGGAAGAGGAAGAAGAAGAAGGAGAAGAAATGGATGAAGAAGCTAGATTAAAGGAACGCAGTGAAAAGATTGAAAGATTAAACAATAGAGACTATAAAGCATATCGTGATAATTCTACAAAGAAACCAAGTACAGCAGAAAAGAAATTAAGTGCAGCAGAAAAGAAAGAGTTGGAAATCAAGAATAAAGTTGCTAGATCGCTAAAGAGTAAAGGTAATGGAAACAACCGTGGATCACGTGGCAATATTCAAAAAGGCCGTGGAAAAAAGAAGAATAAAAATGACTTAAAAGGGGGTGATATCTTTTAATAAAAATGTGTACAGTGATTTGCCTTTGAAATTTTTATTTTAACTGATTTCTTATCAAAGTGCTGTGATTGCTTGTCCCCGTCTTTTGTCTTTCTTACTTAATCAATCTCAAGTTATCATGATTATGACAACATGAGAAACAATTGGGCTAGGTCGGCTGTAGGAACATCTGCCCAAGTAGAGATCGAAAAGAATCGCTCTCCCTCACACACCATTATCGGTGCTATACACTGTACTAGTGTTATCCATGTTGTTATGAAGAAACCACCACACAAAAAGCAAAGATACCCAAAAACCCAAATATCAAAGACGGCTAAGCCTAAAAAAAGAAAACTGGCAGAAAGCAAAGAGCAAAGTGCAAAGAGCGGGTAATATTATTATTATCAAAGAGCCTACCATAGAGTACATTGATATTGAGGAGAGAACCGATATTGAAAACAGCAAGCCAGTAGCAAAGGGTACAGCTACTGCCTATTTTGTGAAATTTATGAATGAGCTTCTGGATATCATGGACGCGGATGAGAGCCTTATGGGTAGTTATCTTGTAATGGATAGCTGTACTATTCATAAGTCTCATCCAATGATAAGAAAAATTGAGAGTAGAGGTTACAGAGTAATGTACTTTCCTTACTCGCCAGAGCTAAACCCAATTGAGCAGCTTTAGACTCTTGTCAAAGGAAAAGTGAAGCGCCACAGGTTGATGACTAAAGAAAGCCTGTCCTCAAAGGATTACAGATGCCTGTAACTAGACACGTCTCAGTGATCTTTAAGGATCCTGCGGACACTCCAAGCGCCAAATCGTCAACTGCTATACCAAAGCAAAGTTTTAATTATCTTTTTGCTTTGATAAACATTTTACATATGTGACATTTTTCAAACAAAACCGACACATTGTATTTCTTTTAAAAGACAAAGCTTCGAAAACGACAATCACTTGTTGACAAATGGCCAATCATTTTTCAGTTAGTGCCATTAATTTTTAGATTACCGCCATTAATGTACATTTAAATATTTCACTTGTGTATAATTGTTTTTTTTTATTATAAACAGATACACTTTGGGAATAGTGAGCTTTGTTCATATTCATGTCTAGACCGCCACCTGTTTCAGGGCAAATGGCATCACCCAAGGATCAAACAATGCCTACAGAAAAAACTCTACCACCAGTCAAGTATTTACCATTAAGGAAAAGACTGACCATTGAAGGAATGAAGACACCAAAGAAACAATGTGTAAAACATGAATTAAACCACCAAGATCAGACATTATCTTCGCATAAATACTCTACAGCAACAGAAAAGGATGCTCTAGAAGATACAAATGATATAAAAAATACACCATTAGCTAAAGTATACAAGACTGTGGTCATTCAACAAAAAATGGCTTTTGGCAAAGGTCCTTGCAATCCTTTATTATGGAACAATGAGGATGCCGAAAAGAATGTAAAGACAAGAATACAATCTACTTGGACAGTTTCATTAAAGCACACATACATATATATAATATATATATAGGCGCCTTGGATGGCAGTAGAAGAATCCATAAACTCATTTAAATCTGCATGGTTTGAAAGCGATACAAATGAAGACGCTGAAGTAGAAGAAGAAGAAAAGGTAATAGCTGAATGAGAAAGGACACGTCTGTTAACCTTTAATAAAGCCAATAAAAAAGACAGCCAAAAGAGGAAGACCATCATCCAATTCAAAACAGCGGTCAATAGATTCAGACCCTAACGTGCCAAAGAGAAAGAATAGCAGTCTGTCGACAAAAAGGTCTGATCTTTTTGACAGTAAGCTATATTGTATCTGCAGACAACCTTATGATGCTACAAGGTTTATGATTGCCTGTGATCGATGTGATGACTGGTTTCACGGAGAATGTATCTCGATTAGAGAAATAGACAGTGACTTTGTTGACCTTTATTTTTGCTCTAAATGTTCCCAAGGTAAAAAAAAGAAGAATAATATCAATGTTGCATAATAATGCATAATGTAGCCACTGGAAAAAAGACATCATGGAAACCCAAATGCGCTAACCCTGCCTGCTGTAGAGCAGCCAGAATTAGTTCACACCTTGGCTATTTATCCAAGTACTGTTCAAATGTATGTGGTATGCAGGTTGCACGAGCTAGGTTAGAATTACTGGAAATCAAACGGCGACATGCAACTAATGCCAACCATTTGACGCCTATTTCAGAACTGGTCTTAGCTAAACAGAGGCAGTCAAGGATAAACTCATGTGCAGATAGGGAAGATAGAGAGAGACTGATACAAATACGTCAAGAACAAAAAGATATAAAAGCTGCTGTAGACATCTTGAAACGAAAAGGCAAGCTTGTAAAATTAC
This sequence comes from Rhizopus sp. PT2906, assembly GCA_025529335.1. Classification (NCBI taxonomy): domain Eukaryota; kingdom Fungi; phylum Mucoromycota; class Mucoromycetes; order Mucorales; family Rhizopodaceae; genus Rhizopus; species Rhizopus sp. PT2906. Next base: position 68,245 of record JAMYHX010000121.1, read on the forward strand.
TAGTTGGACTAAGGCCGTTTATCGAACAAGATGAAAATGTTCCTTGTGGGTTTGATTCAAGATTGGTATGGAATGATGATATATGGAGCAAGATAAATCACGATCCGATATTAGATGCACAGATGCAAATAAGGTTTGACTCGAATGAGCCATTCGATGTCTGTCAGCGCTTAAAATGTATAAAGCATCGACAATGGCAAAAGATTTCATTGATTGAAATCAAGCAAGAGAAGAAGGAACTATTTAAAAAGTTAATAGACTTAGAACAGGAAAGGAATCAAATCAAAACACGTATGAGGAAAAGAAGAAGTCATTCGGACTTAATCAAGGATTATTTATTGAATAATAGCATTTCAATGTAAACACATTCGTTAAAGAAATACCCCCCACCAATCCCCCCTTTTTTACATAATTTGCACCCTTTCATTTTTGTTAGTTGCTTCACCCCTTCTTTATTGTAGATATCATTATAACTTAATTCATTATACATATTGTTCCTTTTTTTTTTTCTTTTGGTTAATAAAACTTGACAAAAAATGTTAAAATATACACTTGTCTTTTTGTTCTTTTCTAGCCAGGTTATCTGCACTCTATATAAACGGGATTTTACATCAAGAAATTACTATACGCTCCGTACAAGCAGTCCCAAAGATATTGAACTCATTCAGCCTATTCTATCTGATTTACACGCAAGATTTGAAGGACAAGTGGGCGAATTGACCAGTTACTATTGGATCAGTGTACCTAAAGAGAGCGATCATTTGATAAGCCATTTGAACACACTTGTAAAGAGAAGTATTCCAGATGTAGACATCAGACCTCAAGTGCCCTCAAAACGGATCGTGAAACGTGCACTGTCTTTAGATAAACAAGAGATGCATTTACGTCTGCAGGAAACAAAGAATGCATTGCATATAGCAGATCCTGGGTTTGACAAGCAATGGCATTTGGTAAAATAACACATGTGTACACTTCATACTCATTTTTTTTTTTCTGTGTGTGTAGATGAATACATTAGAGTTTGGACGTGATCTTAATGTATCCGGTGTATGGAAACAAGGAATAACGGGGAAAGGTTCGGTTGTGGCAATACTTGATGACGGTTTAGATTTTGAACACGAAGATCTTCAAAACAATTATGTAAGATATATAAAAATCGAGGCTACCTTTGTTTTCATCATTGTTCAAAAAAGTATGCAGAGGGCTCCTATGACTTTAATGATCATGTTCTCGAACCTAGACCAAGACTCAGCGATGACGTACACGGAACCCGGTGTGCAGGTGAAATAGCAGCAGCAAAAAACGATGTGTGTGGGATAGGTGTTGCCTATGATGCAAAAGTGGCGGGTATTCGCATACTTTCAGGGGATATTACAGAAGCAGACGAAGCAGCTGCCTTAAACTACAAGTACCAAGAGAACCAAATATACTCTTGTTCTTGGGGACCTCCTGATTTGGGTGAAGTTGCAGAGGGTCCTCAAGGTATCATTCTGGATGCAATCAAAAACGGCGTTGAACATGGTCGACATGGTAAAGGATCTATCTTTGTGTTTGCTTCAGGAAATGGAGGGTATCATGATGATAATTGTAATTTTGATGGATACACCAACAGTATCTACACAGTCACTGTAGGAGCCATCGATATCTTGGGGAATTATCCACCATATGCAGAGAAATGTGCAGCACAGTTTTTGGTAACGTACTCAAGTGGCAGTGGTAACCATATCGTAAAGTCGTGTAAGCAAAAAGCTATGTTTGATGTAAAGCTAAAGTGTTTATTAGTATACTACCGATGTTCATCCTGGACAATGTTCTGATAATCATGGAGGCACATCGGCAGCTGCTCCGCTTGCGGCAGGCGTGTTTGCACTCGTATTGTCTATAAGGCCGGATCTATCTTGGCGAGATCTTCAGCACCTCTGTGTACAATCTGCAATTCCTATTTCTCTGCAAGACGAAGATTGGCAGACCCTACCTTCCGGACGCATGTTTAGTCACAAGTATGGATACGGCGTGTTGGATGCTTATAGAATTGTAGAACTCGCGAAATCATTTCAGTCAGTAGGACCACAGGTACATTTAGAAGCTTCGTCTGCAAATAGAGAAGCATTACAAATCCCAGATATTACAGCAAAGCCCTCAAGAGAGAATGCACTAAGGACGACGCTTCAGGTGACAAAAGAGATGGCAGCCAGTTTATCAAGGACAGAACATGTCACGGTCACCGTGACAATTGAGCACGATAGACGCGGTGATTTAGAGATACTGTTAGTCAGTCCGAACAATATCACTAGTCAGCTGGCAACGCCTCGAAAACATGACTACAGCAGAGACGGTTTGGTCAATTGGACATTTATGTCTGTAAAGCATTGGGACGAGGACCCAGTAGGCGTTTGGTCATTATTGGTGATTGATGAAAGGAACCCAGAGTCTAGAGGAAAATTGGTTCAATGGAAGCTTACGATTTGGGGTGAATCAAAAAAAGAACAAAAGATAGCTACTCAAAGCTTTCTGATGCAGACATTTGAAAGCATGCGTATGAACAAACAAAGAACCCTTGTTCACAGTGTTATCCTGGCTTCAGTTGCTTTGGTTATTGCCGGTAGCGCTATTTTTATAAGGAAATATAAGCTTTATCATCGCAAGAGTTATTCTCAATCTAGTAGTGGAGACGTATTTGAACTTGACAACTTGCTAGAATGTCCTGTAGTCTCTGAGGATGAGTATGACGAAGAATAATTATGTAATTTTTATGACTTTATTCATGTAATCTCTCATTTATAATAATAAAAAGTCTTTCACTTTAGCATTGACAGACTTCCAAGATGTGATTAGCACATCATGTCCTTGGTTATTGAATACGACTAATTGAGCATGTGGAAGAGAGGAGTGTACCTGAACATGGTTATGGAAAGGAACAGTCTATGACAAAAGTTAGACATCTTTTCATCACAACCTAAGCTTACCTTATCCTGATCCCCCCAAATGAGAAGTGTCGAGTTGACTCCTTTCAATTGACCTACTCTCTCATATCTCTCCTTTAGTCCGGTAAAGGGAAAGTCAATGACTGTACGTAGAAATGCCCTAAAGAAGCCTGGATGATGCACAAATTGATGATATGCTATTTGGGATATACGATCTGCTAATTCTGTAGAGCCTTCTTCTGTATTTGCGTTCGCATGACGTGCTGAAGCAGCAAAGTGGCGTATGGCCATAGTAACTAATGGTCTCACCAGAGGCTGGCCGATGAGCACTTGACTTAAAATGGGTAATCGAGCCACTTTGGAGGTCAAGGGCAGATCGTTCTGCTGCATCAATCCAGTAGGTGCGATCAAAACTAATTTGCGTACCATTTCTGGATAGAAAGCAGTAAAAGATGTTGCAATACCTCCACCTAGAGAAACGCCAATGACATCAGCCCTTGTCCATCCTATTTTGTGCATCAAGAGAGCCAATTGAGATGTATATAGGGCTTCATCATAGTAGGCATGAGGAGCATCAGAGTAGCCTCTGCCCCAGAGATCATAAACAACGACATGGTGACCACTGTTTGCCTTTCATATGTGGATTAATGATACTTGATGTTAACTTTCATTATACATTACTAGCTCTCTAGCCAATTTATCATAACAAGAAGAACCTGTCGTTATGCCATGAATCAGAATAACAGGATTACCTTGTTCATTGCCAAACATCCAATAACGCATTGTGCCATGGGGTAGAGTCAAATAGGTACCATTAGGATAAAAGTCAGGGGGATATAAGTCAGAAGGTTTATCAGAAAGAGAGCCGCGTATGATTGGAGGTTGACTGCTTGCTAGTAGATAACCCGTAACTAAGATTAACAATGTCCATTTGTTTAGAAACATGGAAAGTTGCAAATAAAAAGGTCCGATTTGGCTTTTGTGTGTGTACAACTGGATTTGTAAATGGGGAAATTTAGACATGAATTGTGTGTTTCTTTACGAACCTGCTTTTGACGTAGATACACCTTTTACCAAAATGATGTCGCAAAAAAAAAAGGGAAACACTGCATGCACGATAAAATGAATTAGCTAATCTTTTTAGAGAATAAAGCGCGGTGAACAATATGCGCACGAGAAGGTTAATGCTACGGGCGCTTCCTTGGGGGCACTACATGTGGCGTTACTTTACAACTTGACATTATAAAGTTCGCTATCTGATCCAAGACTATCCGTGAGATATTCTTTATATTACACTTGAATGATTCTGGCTCTTTGTTGATCAAACTGACAACATAAAACAATTAAAATATAGCAATAACCATATTTTATCTCTTCCTTTTTCCTTGAAAGATAAATTCATATTCTATACCAAGGAGCATGGAAAGATGTCTGTTTCCGAACAAGCTTAACGTGACGCTGCACATTGAAAAGGCTTGTTGCCGATATTACAGGCTGCGTCTGTAGTGGATTTCCTCGTGCGCGTAGTATACACTTTCTAATATGCATGAAAAAAATAGCTAATTAATTTTTTCGTGATTTTTTCGTGCATGTAGTGTTTTCCTCACAGAAGCTTTTTGAACCATAAGAAGTAGCTGCTCAATGTATCGAAGAAGCAAAAGAGATACCCCTTGAGGGGTCAATGTATGAGCTTATGTGAATAGTTTAGGCAAAGGTCCAATCTTGATACTCATAAACTAAACAATGTATATCGGGTCAATTCAGAGTATATTACTGATGAAGTCCCAACAATATAATGGCCGAATGCTGGATATCTTCGGGAAAAAGCTTTTGACAGAGGTATAGATTTGTACCTGACCAATTTTTAATCTGAAACCTGAAACCTAGGCACAAGCAGGAGAGTATTTATTCCGAGAAACCTTATTTAAACTTTTAATGTAATAGAGATAAATTTATATTCCCATTCTATTGTTATGCCATTTTGAAGCTTCATCATACCTTATTGTACTCATTGGTTCTCTATTTGTTTCAGTGCAGCTCTACTGTCAACATTGGATCAAAGATGTGTTAGTGCAAAGACCGTAAGGTTCATTCATCATTTGTAACTCAGTATTTATTCTTTATGATCTGAAGTAAAACTTGCTTGCATGAGCGATGCTGTTCAAGCTTTGTTGTATAATTTATTATTCATGACGTTTAGCTTATAGCATTAGACAAACCACACCTACACCCAACGCTATGTACAACACTGAAATATAAGAAAGATATGTGTCGATGAGTCTTCATTATGCTGAGAACTCACCTTCAGAAAACAAGATTATTCCATGAATTTATCACGAGCCAATGAGTATTTGGCATGACCCATCTATAAGAATAATTCATTTTGTAGTCAGTCTTTTTTTTTGGCTTTCTTTCTCTTCCAGTAATGATAGCAAGAAGCATAAATGACTTATGCACAAGTAAAACCCAAAAAACAATTATGTATACGTCACGCTAATTTTATTTTCTTTATTTTCGCGAAAGTACGCGTGTGCGTAGTGCTTCTCTCTCTTTCTTCTGTTCTCCAGAATATCTAACGAAGCAAAGAATTTTATTGCTCAACAAAAAAAACTCTTCATAAAGATAAATACAACAGCACTGAATGATATTGACAAAGTAAGCATCAATTGTTATTTAGCTTTGTCTATTATTATTAACAAGATTGTTTTTTGTAGAAACTAAACAAAAGAACTAAAAACAAAAGAAATAACAAGAAAAAGGTACAATGCTTATTGAGTCACACTTAAAGTACTGTCTTACACGTTATTGACGACATTATTTATAATAGAAACCCATTGTGAATATCAGAATTACAAAGAAAAGAAAGATTTAACATCCAACTTATTAAAATATATTTATCATTGGCTTTTTTTTGTTAGACTGCCACTGATAACAACCCTGGAATATTGTTTTTGAAGCAATACCAAAAGGCATGCAAAGGCCAGAGATCCAAGTATTTTGATAGGTATGTATATGCGCCTCTCCATTTTTTATTCCAATGCTTATGCTTACCGACACCTTTTTTATTATTATTATAAGCATCACCAAGAACTGTATTATTGATACAACAGACACGAGCCAAGGCTCACAGGTATCTACTTTCACAGATGATATAAAAAAGTATCTCAAAGACGTTTGCCATAAAGTATCGCACCCAAAGCCTGCAGGCAACATTATAGACATCGTAAAGAATTTTGAACTAGTCTTGCTCTGAATACATCAGAAATTACACTAATATTACAGGCACTACTTCTACACATTACCTATGATGCCACCCAACAAAACATTTCAACCATCTTGGTTTGTTTATTTTCAAGAAGAAGAAAGAGATAAAAAAGAAATGTCGTTATTTATTCTAGTTTTATGTTGTCAGTTGATCAACAAAGATGCAAGGTTAGGCAGAGGCATTGGTAATGTGACGTTGTATAGTGACAACATAGGTAGCACCCCAAGGAAGCGCCCGTAGCATTAGCCTACTTTCTGGTGCATGTAGTGTTGGCCATTATGAAAAAGATCGTCACTGGTTCCTAACTATTGATATTGTGGTGAAGCAGTCATAAAACGTTATGAGCACTGTGCCACATTATGGGGATAAAAACAGCTTTCTTCCCACTTTAATAAACAGTTCAGTTTTCTTCCCTCTTATACTTCGCTCCAAGTGGGTACAAGGTTTGGTTTAGTTATTGGGCTAGGAGAAGTTAAAGACCCCTTAAAACAATATCTACTCGTGATTATATAACACATACTTTTTTGTCTTCTTTCCCTTTCATGCAGTCTTTTCATTAATTGTCTTATTATTTTTTCAATTCTCTCACTACACTTGTAGAATGTAATCTAAAGGCAGTTGGAAGAAGTGTCAACACATCAGTCATATCGATAACGACATTTAACTTGGAGCAACATCGGCAACAGTCACACCATCATCGATAAGTACAATTTGACTAACCATATGCTTTCGAAAGTTCCTCCAAAAATCGCGCCAATCGCAAGAAAATACAATATTCATCCTCGTACTGCTCAACGCTGGTGAAAACAGTACCAAGATGATCCCGAGGTTTTTTTTAAAATCTAAATCAAGAGGAAATAGAAATAAACTTGATTATGAGCATGAGATGTTTCTTAGAAATATATATGATAAAAACCCGCAAATTACTTTTTGGTGTCGATCTTCCCCACGTGCATTGAAAGATATATTTCAAAGACGTGAAGTTAGGTTATCCAGCTCTGTTACAATGCTGTTGACATTGTTTATATGATGCCGTCTGCAGTGGAGCTCTCAGTAAGAGCTGTGAGCTGTCTGTTACTGTTTTCATTCTAGTAAAAGACAGCCTATTTAGCATACATACTAGAGCTTTTTTTTAAAGAAACAACCCTGACACCACCAAGCCTTAGCCTACCAATTATAATAGTTTATCTCCCTTCACCCACCCCATCAGATCGTACGCTTTTTCCCTTCCACCACTCTTACCCACTCATCTCTATACATTATACACCCCTACTTTGTTGAACTTGCTCCGGCAAAGATTAGTATAAAAATACTGTGTGTCCAATTAGGTTTAATAAATAAAAAGTAGTTTAATCGTATCTATCTTGTTTCCCTGTTATTCATTGCATAAAGTATCTCAAACTGGTTTTGATGCATCGGTATGCATTGCATATTCTTTTCTTAAAAATGACTGCAGTAAAAACCATGTATCCTTAGTAAACATGCATAAGAATTACTTGGCTTGAAATGATGTAGTTGCCATGACTATTTGACAGAATATTTAATTTCAGCCACTAATGTAAGCTGATAAAAAAAGAAAGTGACTATTTAAAAGTGTGGCTGTAAGAAAAGAACAGAACATTACTGTGTGTAAATCATGGACATGGCTATGGTTTTAATTGGTAACTGAGCCTAATTTAGAAAATGGTGTCGATCGGAAACAAAAATATAAAATTTACCAGCCTTCTTTTAACTCTATTTGGATGTTTGGCTGTGCTTCTATAAAAAAATTAAAAACAAGCTAATTTTAAGCTCTCTTAGCCTTTCTTTTTTTTTTTGTGATTATATCATCTCTCCCCTTTCTTTTCCCTCTCGCTTCTTTCCCCCTTTTTTTTTTATCTTTCTTCTTTGCCCCTTTCTCCGTTTACGGCTTATTTTTTATTCTTTTTTGCTTTCCTTTTCTTTAAAAAGCAAAAAAAAAGAGAGAGCAAAAAAAAAAGGTAAAAAGACACACACACACACACAGGGAATAAAAATAAATTAAGCTTATAATTATTAGGAAACATCAGAAATTGATATATTTGGGAAATGAGAGACTCCTTGTTTAAAATGTTTGGCTCTGTTAGACTTGTACAAGAAGTAACAAGGTCGAATCAACCAGTGACATCTCTTTCAAGAGACACTGAATCTCATCTTGATTCATCAATAGACACGCCATCTACCAACACGACTATTACTATTATTACAACCACTAATTCTAATGATACCAACACTCATAATAATAATGATAATACAACTAATACTAATATCAGTGATGACGATGATGCAACACATACAGCCGACAACGATACCAAGACATCCATCACTTCTAATCCAAATAAAGAAAGTGGTCATATAGCCATTGACGTACAAAAACAAGATCAACAAAAGAAGTCCAAATACCACAACTCATCTTTTACAACAAAACCACTAAAGACTCTAAGAATATTTAATAAACATTCCGCGACTTCCTCAGCTTCTTCACCTTCGAATCCACCATTGATCCCTAAAACACACACACGAAGAAATTCTAAATACAACATACGTCATCATAGAGCCAGACAACCTTCGTTTTCATCTTTACGTAAATATCCATCCATCAGACCAGAGGAAGAGAGAAACAAGAGGAAATCACAAAAACTATTATGTCTGTGGCCACTTCCTATTGTGACGAGATACATGATTTTGATAGCCTTATTTGTATCCACTCTCAACTTTTTAAAAATCACTCACCTCTCATGCGCTGCACCCTCGTTTGTTATTTACAGATCCAGTATCAAACACTTGCTCCTGTCACCCTTTCTGGTGGAATGGACATTACCCAGTATTGTCCTATACGGTTGGAACATCTTGATCCTCGGTTTATTTGAAGAATCATTGGCTCATATGGTTGGTGGTACACGTCGATTTGTGCAATTGTTAATCACCCTCTTTACTACCGTGTCCGCTCTCAGAATTGCCCTGGGATATTTGTTTACTAAATCCACAGGGTGGGCAGTGCCTTCTTTGTTTTTTAGTAATGCCATTCATGAATGCAATCAAGGTAAGAAAAAAAAATATATATATATAATCCCAATCTCATACATCGTAGGTCTCGCTCCCTTTCTTTTTGCACTCGTCGTCGTTCAATCCCTCAGCATCAACGACAAATACATCCTGATTTATGGACATGAAGAGTCAAATCATAAATTGACCGTGCGCAAAGTGACCCTGCAGTTGATGATGTCCCTTGTCAATTACACAAGTAAGAACATCCTCTGGTGGTCTCTCTCTGGTCTTCTCACTGGCTTCATCATCACTGTAATCCTTCAAGCCCTCTTGGCATTTGAGAAGCGTGAAGATTCAGGCAAGGTCAAGGACATGACCGAGTTCATCACCCTCGAGCATTACCGACGTACGCCTCTCTGGCGTCTTATTCTTTCGGCCATCAAGAAGTGTGCACTGGTCTTGACTATTACAGTACCTATTCTCATGGCCTGGAATGCATATTATACACGTGAAGTGAAGGTGACACCCGCTGAATTAAACACGGTATCCCAGGACAGGTATTTGTTCACCTTTGTGTTCATGACAGCACCTCGTCGTGGTGATCCCGCTTACCTTACCAGGACGCTCGAGTCCTATTTAGCCAACTGGCCAGAGAATCCACCCGCTAATTCTCCCTATCATCGTATGCAGGCCATCGTCTATACTCACTTTTCAAATCATACTCAATTTGACGTCGCCAAAGCTCTTTTCTCAGACACGGTCAAGGGTCAAAAGTATCTCAAATGGATTCGTGAAGAAGGAAGCGAACTCAACCAACGACTTCATGTCTCCAAGGCGCTTACCTTGGCTACAGATAGATTCGAAAGTACCTATTATGCACTTATGGAGGACGATTTCCCTGTCTGTGGACCTCGCGAGTGGCATGAGATTGAAAAAGTAATCTATACAGCACAAAAGATGGCTCCCAATCATTGTGGTATATTCGTAGGCACAGGTGGAAGGTAAAGAAAGAGACAATCTATTCCTTTTTTTTTTTTTTGCTCATCTTTTATTTCAGTGGTCTATTTCTTAAACCAGAGTTAGCTCGTTTGACATCTCAACTGTTGTTGAAATATGCACATATACCACCAGATATCATTATTCAACAATGTCTCCTGGGTCATTTACCAGAATGTTCTGCTTGTGCTGATTCACTGGTGACAAGCAAAACTTTGTTGATGTATCATATTGGCTTTAATACCTCTACAAGTGAGGACCGAGTTTATAAAAAGGATGAATTTCAATGTGGATGGCGTCATCCATTTGTAAGTAATATCATATAGGATTGATTGCTTACTAACTTATTATGTAGAATGGTGATCCAAGTGTTATTACTTTATAAGCCTTAATATCGTAATGTTTTATATAGACCTTTTGTACAATATGCGTTTCTTTTACATATATAAATAATTTGTATTTCTTTTTTTTTAATTCATTTAATGAGAAACAGTAAACTATTTTCTGTTTATATTCATTGGCCCTTTTGTGAAAGGTAAAAACAAGAAAGAGAGATCTAATGTGAGCTGATCTCATTATTACAGCAAATGTACCTATTGTAACTTTAATAAATATGTCAATCCTCGCGATCCACCCCATGAGCGACTATTGGCAGCCATGAAGACAGAACTTGGTTACTTTTTGAACAATACAAGATTTCAACTCAAGCATAAAAAGATTCATTCAGTTTACTTTGGAGGAGGCACACCCAGTAAGAAGTACTTGCCATGTTTGTCCCCTTGTCTAAAACACTTTTCTATTAGGCTTAGCACAGGTAAATAACTCTTCAATATTTGTAAATAAGTGATAAGAACAGTTCTCTACTTGAGCCCGTAGTCGTGAGTTCACTTTTAAGCACACTTGATGAGCATATCGGTTTAACCAAAGAGACTGAAATCACATTGGAGGTATGTATTGTATATATGTATATGTGTATATATTTTAATGTAATTTATAGGCAAATCCAACAGTAAGTCAACTTTTTTGGTTTTAGAAAGCGAGTTGTGTATTAATATAATTAAAAAAGTCTGCAGAGAAAGACAAGCTTGAACAATTTAAACAAATAGGTATCAATAGATTATCGCTGGGCGTACAGACATTCAATCAAAAACATTTGAAGATGCTTGGAAGAGATCATTCGGCAAAGGAAGCATTGAGTGCTCTAGAAGCTGCAAAACGGATATTTGGATCAGATCGAGTTTCATTTGATCTTATCTTTGCGCGCCCGGGCCAAACGTTGGATGGTATTTATATGAAAAAAAGGCTGTGATACTTTGCTCACTTGTTGTTTTTAGAGTGGAAGAATGAATTAAAGGTAAACCATTCGAAATAATAAACTAGGACTCATACAAAAGAGGGGAAACAGCATGCTCTGACGATAGCAGGGGATCATTTATCGTTATATCAACTGTCTATGGAAAGAAGCACGCCGTAAGTTGCATGTCGCTTAGAGGAACCAGTATACTTATTGTATGTAGACTACACAAACAGTACCTGAAAGGATTGGTTCCAGCCATGCCTGATCATGATCTATCAGCCGACATGTATGAAGAAACGGTGAGACAATGTGAAGCATTTGGTTACTCCCATTATGAAGTATCCAGCTTTGCCAAAACCCAAAAGGCAATCAGTCGTCATAACTTTTCGTATTGGCAGGGTATCGACTATCTTGGTAAAATAAAAGGAGCTTTTTGAGATATTTTGTCTGACATCTTTTTATAGGTATCGGGCCTGGCGCTCATGGAAGACTAACAGACGTGTCTGCAAATCAACGAGTGAGAACATTTGGTGTAAGTTAAAGAGAAAAAAAAAAAAAAGGGGGGGAAACATAATAGTTATTGAGCCCCCTTTCTATAGGAATTTCATCCAGATAAATACATGGCATTATGTGAAAGTGATGGAGAAGGGTAAGCTGATACTTCATCTATTTCGACAGGAGAGAAAAATAACATATTGATCTTTTTTTACATAGACTACGCAAGATAATCCCAATCCCTTTTGATACAATGGCTGAAGTAAGATGAAACATCAAGTATAATTTATACCAACATTTTTAGGAATTGATCGTTTTTGGACTTCGTACACGTATGGGCATACCTAGATCAAGGTTCAGAGAGCTGACTGGCGGAAAGTCTGTTGAAGAGGTAATAATGATATATATAAATCTACAGGGCACTCATAGTACAATCAGTTTCTGAACAAAGAACAACTCAACATGTTTCTGAAAGCAGGCTTTTTGATAGACGAACAGGGACTAATGGATGATAGAGCACAGACCTATATTCCTCATGAACTTTTATCGCAATGGAAAGATGGAGGAGGCATACGACCCACAGAGGCAGGCCTTGAGAGAATAGACTATATACTACCTCGATTGTTGGAAACCAATTAAAAATATTTATTATCAATTGGTGAATGCATCTGTAACAAGGGATTCTATGTAACGAGGGACTGGTATATTCCATGACTTGAGTTGACTTAGAGATTTTTTGACGAATGGTTCAATATGATTTAAAATACGTTTATAACCAGATATTTCCTATCACCTTATTGTAAGTGATACAACATTCAATTGTAACGAATAAACGCTTACCTTGGGTGCCATCTGCTTCATGTAAATCGTTCTAAACTTTTGAATAGCATGTAAACTTTCAGATAATCTATTAAACGTATTGAAAAGTGCTACAATTTCACTTCTCTCAAAAAGATCAGGGTTTTCGATGGGACTAACCAAAAAGGATAAGTTTATGCTGTATTCATAACAAACAAACTTACTCTAGTGTATTGTCTTCATAAGAAAAGAGAACTTTCAAAGCAGTGCCTAAACCAACAGTTTGAAGCTTGCCCCAGAGTCTACATTTTTCGCAGCCTACACAATCCATAATTCTAGAGACATTTCGGAAATGGTCTCTGAATTCTTGCTTGAGAATCTATAAAGAAAAAAAAAAGTCAAAAAAGAAAGATAAACAATACCTCGCTGATCCAATTACCTGAGCTTCAGGACCATTAAACATGGATTTCTCATCAAATGTGGGTGGACATGATGTAGTACTCTTGATCAAGTCCTGTACTTGATGTCTCACAACAGCATCTTCCTTGTCGCTTCCTGTCTTGAATGGATAATGTTCGAGGTAGGGTCCCATCTTGTTAACGGCTCTCAAGAGAAGAGCATAAGTAAAATACACATTTTGAAGACGTTCGGGATGAGATCCGATACGATTGACAAAGCAATCAAGATTAGGTTCCTAAAAAGAGGAGGGGGCAAGTCAAACGGATATCTTTTTGGAACTTGTTTTCCTTACCCAAACACCTGTTTCGCGATTAAACCATTCATCGCAGATATGAATAGATATGGAAGAATGTAACCCAGATATTAAGCGATAATACACACGTTTCTCTAAACACACCTCATCATCACTATCTTCACCTCCATCTGACTCCTCAGCGAGGTCATTCAGAAACTGGTTCAGTTGAGCCTTATTCTTTGGTACCTGAGCAAAGGGGTTCACAGGCTTTCCTGTTTTCAACTTTGGCTGACCCAAGTTCATGATATTGTTACAAGTCTCACAACCTTCCGTCATGCGGTGGACAATATTAAAGCAGTTTTCTTCGTAAATTGCCTTCCATACACGAGCAGCCGATGCGCCAGCGTATCCTGTGAATCGCTCAGGGTTTTCTGTTAGGTCAATGTAAACTACGCTATCGGAGTCTAGGTTATCATCAACCAGACAAAAGTCCTGGTCTTTATATGTACATTTTTGGAAAGGAGAGAGCTATTTTTTGCATAAATATCCATCATTGTAAAAAAGGTCTTTTTTTTTTTTTTTTTTTTTTTTTTTTTTTTTTTTTTTCCTTACCGAGCCTGCTGCTGGTAATTGAATTGCGCTTAGTGCTGCCTTTCTCCACTCTACTGGTAATACCTCCTGTATCCATAAATTAACAACCAACAATAAAAGCTGTATATGATATATACCTCATCAATAGTTGCCACAGAACAATCACGATTGGTACAAAGGGCATCTTCATTCCAAAAGGGACAATCTTTCCATAGATCAGCCTATGTTGTGTTTAATGCATATCATGATTGCCAAGGGTGGGTGTGAACTTACTCTGTAATATCTAAAGAATTTTGTCTTTACCAAGTTTTGGATCTTGTCAAATACATCACTTTGAATCCCTTCAATGCTTTTATAATCACAGCAAGTATCCTTGATTTGCCCACTTGGCTGATAACATATGGATCAATATTCGATTTTTGCCATGGTCATATCACTTACACTACAATATCCTTCACCATTGTTTGGTGATAGCACATTTTGAACAAACTTGACAGGTTGTGGATCCTGTAAAGGGCGTTGTGGCCCCTTGGCTGAAGATGATTGAAGCGTAGGTGTAATAGCAAAAGATGCTATAGATAATGCATAGAGTAAATATCCACTTTTCATTTTAAAGAAGAAAAGAGGAAAAAGGGCGGAAGGGAAATAATTATTAATTATGCTCTGATTTTATTACTGCTTGAAACGTGGCAATTCTACAATCACACTTTTTATTCGGTGACTGTAAAACTCAACAGTGCATATATATAAGGTGACTTTTTTATAATCAATGAGCAAAGTTTTACTTACGGTGTTTTACTATGAGTTCTTTAAAGAAAAGAAGGGTTATTTGATATTGTCTTTTTTTTTTTTTTTGATTGACTAGTCTTTTCTCTCTTTCTTTTATTTACTATTCAATATTGGATTCATGTTGCAAAAAAAAAAAAAAAAAAAAAAAAAAAATGAGAGATTATTTTAAAGCACAGACGGGGTGTGTCAATACACACATTATACACACACACACACACGCACATATAAACTTTGTATTTATCTTTTCTGCTTAGTCAATTCTTTTTTTTTTTATTTATTTATTTATTATGGTGATTTCTAATTTACCTGTGGAATCTCTTAATAATGGCTGTACACATCAAAAAGTTGATCCTCATTTTATAACAACAGAGAAATATGACTTTCAATATATACAAGATACTGTGTATAAACTTGCCGAGACAGATACTACATTAGGACATAGCGTAAGGGAGGCACTGGCAACCATCGAAAGAGCATATAAAGACTATGGGTAGAGACAGTAGATATATATATGGGGAATACCACTAGTTCACAATGAGAAAAAAAAGGGCTCACACATATGTTTATAGTATAGAAACTACTTCATTATCTTTCAATGGAGGAAAAGACTGCACTGTTCTATTACATTTGGTGGCAGCAGTTCTATCTCGATTAGGTCACAGCCAAATACCAATCAAAACAGTCTTTGTTACTTATCCAAACCCGTTTCCTCATGTGGATGCCTTTGTCAAGGTTTGCATCAGACGATATGGTCTCGATTGCGTTTATATACCAGGGCCAATGAAACCAGCACTTCAGCAGTATTTGGATCAAACTAAACCGAGACCATGCGCCATTTTTGTAGGCATCAGAAGAACGGATCCTTATGCGGGTAAATAAGATATAGGGGAGGGGAGGTTTCAAGGGGAAGGGCAAGACTAAATCCTATGGGCCAATTTTGGTGATTTCTAGAAAATTTAACTTGTTTTGACAAGACGGATAAAGGATGGCCGGAATTTATGCGTGTTCAACCGATTATTGATTGGACTTATAAAGACATTTGGGATTTTCTACTTTTACTTGGTATCCCTTATTGTTCACTTTATGATCATGGGTAAAGGGGATTACCATATATTGTAGAAATAGATCTAACTGTTATATATTAGCTATACTTCATTAGGTAGTATGGAAAATACCCATCCAAACCCTGATTTGGTAGATGAAAAAGGTGGATATAGACATGCTTGTCAATTAGAGAATGAATTGCATGAACGTAATGGCAGAACATGTTCATCTAAAAAGTAATACACACCACTTGTATTCAAACATAGATATAGTAAATAGATTCTCTTTATTTTAATGTCATTCACCTTTGCTGTTTTTAATCTTTTTGTGTTTTTGGCAATGCAAAGCGGGTTGAGAGGTTATCTTGTTTACTGACAATATACAAAGTGATGAAATGAACTGTAAAGTTTTGAAGGTGGGGGTATTGTGGCTTTATAGATCTGAGCGGATGGTGTTGATACAGTGCTCATGGCTCATACAGTTTCCGAAATGGAGACAAAGGATGTGGTACGACCCTTGGCTTCCAAGATTTTTCTAATATCGAAAATAGCCTCCCATTCACAAGTCAAGAAAGAATAGAACAATGCGTTTGGAAAGATATAGAAAACTATGTATTTTATTGTGATTAATTTAAAACTGCGAATAAAAAAGCGCATACATTGTAAAATGATGTCACATGAAGTGCCTAGAAGAAGTGCCCGTAGTATGAACTTATTTTCTGGCGCATGTAGCGTTCACCAAAAGTGGGGGGGGGCGTTTTTTCAATGAGTTTTTTTTGAACTGCTTCAAATTCAAAACCAGTGACTTTATTCCTTGAAATGACTGTATAAACTGTTATTTTATTACTATTCATTCTTGTAGATTTAGCGCCATGGTCCATAGATGAGTGTAATGTAGTTTTTCAGGCTGATATGTTGAATAAGAGCTTATTTTTTAAGCGACGCAATTATTGAAAATAAACTCTAGGGTTCTACCTGCAGCTTCTAATGAGCTACACGACAAGCCAAAGATTGGGCTGAAAATGGCGCTTTATTTCATGCTGAAAAGCTGTCTATATCCAATATGAACTCGCGCAAATTGAAGTGATAGACACTGTAAAGCATTTTTAAATGAATTTAGTGCCTTTTATTCATTGCGGAGAATCACCTGCGCTAACTAATTATGCCGCGTTGTGTTCCCTCTTTAATGCACGCGTGATCAATTTCAATGCACATCCTATAATTTCATAATTATCTTTTCTCCCCTTCCCTTTCTTGTTTCCTTGTTTAATATGAGCACTATTGCAAAGCTACTTATTTTATACTTTATTATTCTCGTCAACCTGGTGTTGTTGTATCGCTACTTTCCACACAAACCACAGCCTCCATATGTACCAACTCATTATGGCCTCTCACTCGCCAGACCCGAGCATCGCAAGTATACAAGTCCAGCTGTTGAGCAATTCTTGACCAAGACCGAGTCCCAGATGAAAGACAAGGACCTGTACGTGCTACTACAAAATTGTCTACCCAACACTTTGGATACCACCATAGAATGGTTCAATTATAATAACACGGATCCGAGGACATTCTTGATTACAGGCGACAGTACGTAAATTAAATATTCTTTGTGCATTCATTATTAAAGAATATATAGTACCAGCCATGTGGATACGTGATTCTACCAACCAGATATCTCCTTATATCAGATTTGTAAATGAAGACCCAGGATTAAAGGATCTAGTATTTGGCGTAATTCAGGTTCAGGCAAGTTATCTCGACTATGACCCTTATGCGAACGCTTTTCTTCGTCCTTGGTATGCTCCGCCAGTTGAGAACCCACGGAAGGGTTCGACCACGGACAAGGTCACACCTGCTTATGATCCGGCCATAGTGTGGGAATCCAAGGTAAAAACAAAAAAAGAATAAAAAAAAAGGACAGTCGTCATTTATCGTTTTTTAATTTTGCAGTATGAGCTGGACTCTATCAGTCATTTCTTTAAATTGACGAATGACTATGTTGATGCTACAGGTGAGATCGAACGTGTACTAGAATCGACTGATTGGATGAATGCTGCTACTAGAGTGCTTAAAGTGCTTCAAGATCAAATGAAAGATACTTGGCCATCTACATCTACAGCCTTTATTCAAGATGACCCACAGCGAGTACCACTAGAGCAAGGATATCGGTTCACGAGATATACCGATAGACCAACAGAGACTCTAGGTCAATCTGGTATAGGAGGCATAGGCAAAAAATGTGGACTGATCAAGAGTGCATTTAGACCTAGTGATGATGCCACCACCTTGCCGTACTTGGTAAGGATCATCGTCGTACATACAAATATAACAAATGTAATTCAAAAAAAAAAAAAAAAATAGATTCCAGCGAATGCTCATATTTCTGTCGAGCTTACAAGATTAAGTAAACACATTCGAGCGTATACAAAAGGAAACTATCGGCAAGAATATAAAGATTTAGCAGAAATCGCACACAAGATCGGACAGACTGTCAAGATCGCAGTGGAACGACATGGAGTTGTGACACATCCTGTATTTGGTCAAATCTATGCTTATGAAGTTGACTGCTATGGTTCAGTTCTTATCATGGACGATGCCAACCTACCCTCTTTGCTGAGCTTACCTTATCTGGGATTTGCAACAAAGAATGACATTGTCTATCAAAACACGAGAAGACTCATCCTCTCTCATTGGAATCCATGGTACTTTGAAGGCAAGTTTGTCAAGGGCATTGGAAGTCCTCATACAGGGGAAGACATGGTATGGCCCATGAGTATCTTGATGCAGATCAAGACATCAAGTAGTGAGCATGAAATAAGAAAACTTATCGATTTAGTTAAACAAGTTGCCAAGAGCGCAAATAGTCTGATGTGCGAGTCAATAAATAGTAATGAACCAAGTAAATACACAAGATCATGGTTTAGTTGGGCAAATGGGTTAGCTGGAAGTACAATCATTGACCTCATTCAAGACTATCCCCATTTGGTTTGAACGTCCGCAATAAAGAAAATTCTAGCCAATCATACATGACAAAAACGCCTCTCTAAACTCTTTTTTATTTATTTTTCGCGTCTCTTCCCTTTTTCAGTAACAGCATATAAAAAACAAAAAATGGAAAAGCCTACACCAAGAGTTAATTCAGCGTTAAGAGAGAAATATGTCGGAAAGACAGTTCGTCTGGTTGGAAAGATTACATCGGTAATAATAAAAAAAGACATGTATGGCTTTGTCATTACTGAACAATGGCGTAGTTTTCTGGAAATACCGCAGTATTAGAAGCATCAGATCATGGACAAGTTTTAGTCCATTTGAATGGTGTAAAGTATTATAGATCAAAAGAGAGAAAGATTCAGATTGAATAACTTTCTTTAAAAATAGGAAAGTCAATGGGGAACACAATATGTTGAGGTGATTGGACAAGTTGATCAAGATTTCACTATAAGAGAGTTCAAGACGACTAATATGGGAGACAACTTTGGTAATTATAAACAACAAATAGATATTATAAACAATGATGTATAAACAAATCTATTTATTATAGACCTCGACTTGGCCAATAAGGTAGTAGAGTTTGGTCAACGATGTCCAGAAATATTTGAATAGTATAATAAATACATGGCTTATGCTTCTTTACCCAATTGTTCAGCCAGTTCTTTTCCACGATCACGAGCAGCAAAGACAGCATCAGATATGATCTTTTTGAATTGATTTGATTCCAGGGATTGAATAGCAGCCTCTGTTGTGCCTTTAGGAGACGTTACCTTCTTACGTAAGGTGGCTAAATCATCTTGGGATTCTTGGGCCATACGAGCAGCTCCCAAACATGTTTGCATAACAAGTGCCTTTGCAACATCTCGAGATAAACCAGCCTCAACTGCAGCATTTTCTATATAATAACATAAGTATATACAATATAAGTATTGCCTCCGAATGTTTACCCATTGCTTCCATCATTAAAAAGAAATACGCAGGACCACTTCCGCTGAGAGCCGTGACGGTATCCATGTGTGATTCATCTGTAATCCAAGATATCTGTTTAGCAATAGATTTCATAATACTTTCTGCTAGTTCTCGTTGTTCATTATTCACAGCATGTGTTGCATATAAACCCACAGCACCTTCGCCTATTAAAGCTGGAGTATTAGGCATACATCTCACAATTGATACAGGATGTTTTGAATTGATCCACTTGTTGATATCGCTTGTTGTTATGCCTGCTGCTATTGACACCAGTAATATGGATGGATCTTTGTTAAATAAGGATGCCATGGAAGTGACGACTGATTTTAACACTTGGGGTTTCACAGATAAGATTACTATATTTGCACCTTCAGCTGCTATCAAGTTATCTGCTGTACTAGAAAAATCAGGGTATTTTGATTGCATATAGACACGTCTTTCTTCTGAGGGTTCAGAATAGCGCAAGTTGGTAGAAGGATATCCAGTCGACTGTAGTCCTGCCAAAATAGCTTCAGCCATGTTTCCTCCGCCAATGAATGAAATGATAGGCTTTGTGCTTATTTTTCCTTGAAGATGGGATGAAATGGTTTGTATTCTTGATAATAAGGTCATATCTTTATGTTGTATTGAAGAAAAAGAAAAAAAAGGGAGACTTTTTAAAGCAGTTGTCAAAAATGGTCAAAGCTTTCAATTTACCGTGCCGCAGTCCGATAAGCCGTCATCATTATTACTCACATATCAGTCACAGGAAATTAAAGTAAAAAAAAATCAATGTATAAAGGTGGCAGTGATTTTGAAACTGTGTTCATCTACGTGATGCCGAAATTCACCTATTGATTCCTTGACTTGGATAAAGCAAGGACACAAATACAAAAAAAGACAAAAAGGACTTTTCTTTTCTTGCGCCAAACTGAAAACTATGAAAAAAGGGGGAGACAATAACGCGGATTGGTTTGGCTGTGGCATAAGCGTTTGAAAGTCTATGAAAGCGATCTTGTCATACTTTAGGGTTAGCTAGGGGATAGCTGGGGGATAGTTGATCTTGCTTTTTGGTTCAAAGAAAAGAAAAGAAAAAAAAAAGGAGATCAAAGAGTACTTGATAAATGTGGTCAACACTTTATAAAATATCAAGCTCATTTTATGTATTTTATTGATGGTCCAAATGAGCGCAAAAATAATAAAATAAAATAAACGTCCACTCGAACCCGTTCAACTCGTTTGGAAGTAAATAGTAGCGAAAAACCCCTAATGGGGACAAAGGTAAAAAGGAAAGTGATGAGTAGAGCTATCAATGAAAAGTTAAATGAATTGCTTTAACCATACATTGTCAAATTCTGGTCGTATGTCTTTGAGGAGGCATTCAGCAACAGTGGCCATTATCTCCACTGGTAAGTCAAAATTGAACATGTTGGAAGCGTTTACTGTATTTTTATTAATTATTGACATTAATTTTATAAAATGTTGTCATAAAATAAAAAAATTATTTGCGTAAAAAGACGACAAAGAAAAATATGTTTGAATAAAACGACATCATGCCAAAAGAGAGAGAGAGAGAGAGATAATGAGTATATGTAGAAAAAGAGAGAAACAGTATGTTAGTATTAGAGCACATATCCTAATATTAATCTTACTTACCACCGAAGTGCATTCTGGGGAGAGTAGCGATAACTACCCAGGATAGTTTAAACAAAAAAAAAAAAAAAGGAACGGAGGACAGAGAGAACCCAGAGCACAAGAAGAGGCAGTTGGGAGAACGTTCCAGATATATACGCCAGAGAGCAAAGAGGGCGGGACAAGCGAGTCAGAGCAAGGACCATGAGGACAGGCTAGTTTTGATTTGTGAATCTTTGAACACTTAAGTTAATTTCAACTCCAAGGCAGCCCACCTGTTAATATTACGAAAATATTCTTGGCGACGACGAATTTACATTTCATGTAACATGAATTTTGTTCTCATCATGGGTGTATTTATTTTCGATCACAGGCGAATTTACTTTCTGGAAAGAGTGTATAGCTTAGTGTGGTAAACACTTGATCATACCTCAATATTTATAAAGTCAGATATTGTTACATCCTTTTACATTTTTGTAATGTCCCTTGTAATTAGAAGATGTAACCACCGACCGACTCATGAAGATACCACGGACCTCGAACTGCATATCATCCATATGATTTTGCCCAAGATGTTTTATTTATTTTGTCTAGACTAAAATTTGAAAGTCAGGGGGAATAACAAAAGAGTAGATATAATCCAATTGAGCTTCTAATATCAGATGAATAAAATGAAGGATAAAAGAATGATGAGTAATACGACTAATTCAATAAAGCCATGTAGAGAGGTGTGTCATTCGTGTTTCATGTTGCAGCTGATTCATTTCATTTGAGGCATATAATTGATCAACCCGTGAGTCCAAGAAAATGTCAGTTTTAGATAAACAAAAATGCAGTGATAGTGTATTCTGATAGAAATGAGAAGATCTCTTATAGATGCAGGTGCAATATAAGGCCGTCAGTGCATATAAAACTGAGTAATAACATACTTCTCTATTTGACACACAGGCTAATTTTTTTGGTGACCCGTACTTATCACGATTATATTCAAGGGCTCCGTCCTGGATGAAAAAATATAAAAAGTCAGTAGTGATAACAGTTTAGGTTCTTATCACTGCATAATCTTTTTGTTCCGGGTTCTTGTTGTAGCAGTTTTATTTCTTTCTCTCCGAATGTTTTTTGAAAAGCGTTGTTTATTAAAGGCTCTAAGCGATATTTGAATAGCAATAGCAGAGCCGGCCTTAGCAACGCTGCCAAACATGTGGTTGCGTTTTCGGTAACATTTCCGAACACAACCTTGATGGCAGAAGCACCTCCCTCGTGTTAACCTCCCGGTATATAGTAAGATTCTCTAAAACTGAGTTTTTCGGACTCCGGTTTACATGTTGTCTGATAATATCCATAACCTTGGTGGGGAGTAAAGTCTTGGATCTTGTAGGCTTGCTTCTCATTGTGTGGTATGTGCCAATAGATAGTATATTCTATTGAAAAGCCTTGACATAGATTTCAATTCCTTTGCATACGGACAGGGCTAGACTTTTTATTCGCAGTTGCTTGCTTGCTAGGATAAACTCCTGTTACAAAGCCAACTTTGTTGATCGACATTAGCGATGCGCAGATTATAGCTAGCAAACCGAAAGAATTGTAAATCACTTTCTTTAGAGTCTAGACACTACATGTATTTTATCTTAAACGTAGCCTTCTACCGTATATTGACATCTTCCAATAAATAAAGTAAAGCATGTAAATGTCCACTCCTTACATGTCAATTATAATGCTTGTAATGCGTGCCAATAGACTCCGAAGTATTTGTCACCGTTTATGCGTACATGGATCAAAAGAGAATTCTGACTAAAAGCACTAAATAGCTTTGTAATCTATTCCAATCAACATACATCTTACTTTTCTATTGCCCTTTAACTTTATTTTTTCTATATCCTTAATTAGAAGTGCTTTTTAATCTCAGATCCAACTGCTTTTTAATCAATTACTTCAACATTGGAGATAATCCAGGCTTGGCTGATAAAAGAATAGCATTATTCTCGTATCGAATTCTATAAACAAATAAACAATAAAGAGAAAAGCCACATGATGGTCGGGATATTTACCTAAAAGTCAATCATCCTGACCGGTGACAGTTTTTGTCAAAAAAAAGAAGGAGGGAGTTAATAATGCAGAAATGGACTGGGAACACAACATAAACAACAACAAACACATACACATAAAAAGGAGAGAGAGAGAATTAGATACAAAGCGCTATGCTTCTGAGATTCTAAACTGGCCATTGAATATGATTGGCTGTAGACTATTCACAAACAAAAGAAAAAAGGGAGATGTAGATCAAATGGGAAATAAAGGTCAGCAGTTAAGAGGCCACATTTGTTTTATGAAACTTTATTCTCAACAAATATATAAATAGGTTCATCGTTTCTATAGTTTCTCTCTCTCTCTTTTTTTTTTTAAAAAAATTTAAAGTCTTCATTTATATTCTCTTTTTTATATAAAAAGTGTAATCATTTCTAATTCAATTCAAAAAAGGGAAATGAAGCTTGATACGGGCCAACCGCCGCCGCCGTCACCCATACCAGCATCGCCACATAAAGGTTGTAACTCAAGTACCTGTTGCTCACCAGCAAGACTTTGGCGTACCCTTCAAAACTTGATCAAGCAAAATGACCGGAAGGGACTTTTAGCATTCTTCAAAGATCCTCGTCTTGAGCACATTGTACGTGTTGCCCTCACTTCTCGTGTTTCGAATGATGGCTCCTTGTTACCTGCTTCTCAACGACATACACTGGTGAGATTTGCAAGCCCTCAATTGGCTACCGAGGCACTTCCTTTGCTTGGTAAACGCTTGACGGATCTAAATGCACTACAGCTCGCTCTCTTGGAAAGTTCCGAATCGACTGTAATGGCATTACTGACGCAACTCAAACTCCATGCGTCTACAGAAGAGATGAAATCATTTGTTCAACATGTCTGGGGTCAAGGTAACACCTCTCTTCACCTGGCTGTCTTTCTGAACAGACCTCGTGTGGTCAAGGCTCTGCTTGATTTGGGTGCATCCGTGGATTGTTTGAATGCAAAACAAAAAAGTGTGATTGACTGCTGTCGTGACCAAAGCATGCTTGACATCCTGTCACCACCCCAAAAGAAGAAAGTTATCCAGCATAAATTACCTAATATGGAACCCATAGTTGTCAAGGATGAGCCAGTGGTTGCCAAGGATGAGCCAATGGTAGAACCTATGGTTGTCACCGAAGAAAGAGTTCAAAACACAATCAGCTATAATAATAACAATAATAACAACGAATCAGCCATGTTAGCACTTGAACAATATTTGCTACTCTTGAAACATCATGTGCAACAACAACAACAGTTCAATACGTCAACAGCAGCAATGCATTATTCTTGTGCACAAACAGTGATCAGTCAGTTTATGAAGCAATCAGTCTATTTGTCTCAAGAAAAGAAGCCTCCTGAC